>JAVKOQ010000554.1:0-28052 GCA_031835245.1 Balamuthia mandrillaris | reverse complement strand
AGCTCTATCTCGTCCCCTCTGTTGTCTATCCAGTTTAATCGAAACGAAGCCGCTTCTTCTTTGGCTTTCTCTTCTTCCGTTTCGACCTGTTTCTCTTCCTGCGCTTCCTCAGGATAAAACTCTTGCTTCAACGTCGCTTGTAAGTCTTTCAACGAATGGACGTGAAGATGGCGGAGGTGGATCTCCTCCTTTCTTTTGCCCCTATGTTTGTATATCTTCACCGCCATCTGTTTTTCAAAAAAAAAAACAAACTAAAACATCAGTTTCATTCTTACTTCACAACAAAAAGTAAAGTAAAAAATAAAATAAAAATAAATAAAAATAAGAATAAATAATAAAATAAAATAACAAATAAAAATAAGAATTACAGATAGGGAGCAAACCTGAAATGGCTCGGCGGAGGAAATAGGCTCGTTCAAAACGACCAACTTCAACGGACGTTCGGCATGCAGGGATTTGTACAAAGCGACGGCCGTGGTCAAGTCGTTGTCGGTCTCCAAGTAAATAACATCTCCTTTTTATTTGTTTTAGAAAAGAGAGAGAGAGAGAGAGAGAGAAGAATACCTGAAAAAGGATCTTTGAGAGCGAGCAGTGGTAGTTCTTTCCAACCAAGCACACTTTTTCTACAGCTTCTTGTAACTCCTTTTTTTTTTTGGAAAAAATAAATAAAAACAATTTTCGTGATACGATAATACGTAATAAAAAAAAAGGGAGAGAAAGAAAGATGAGAGACAAACCAGTAATGAAGGTTGTGGCGTGACCGGCAAGTCAATCCTGTGAAGACTGCCTTTCCATAATACAGTGAATGGATGCTATTTTATTTTTATTTTATTTTTTTTTAAAGATGAAGAAGAAGAAGCAAGCGAAAGAGCACAAGAGTGAATAATAAAAATTCATTGGATGCAAACATGTGTGTAACATGTATCAAACCTGAGGGAGGGTTGTTTGTCGTTCTTCTGCCTGCATGACCTTGTTGCTTTTTCTTTCGCCCTTTCGTGCCTTTTATTCTAAATGTGTTTATTTTTTAATTATAGATCCTAATTCATAGTGTAGTTTTGTTGTCGGTGTTGCGGAAGAGGAGGGAGAGGAACACCAAAGCCGATGCCAGCACCACCCCCACCTGCACCTCCCACTTTCTTTTTCGTTGTCACGGCTGCTGAGCTCTCTTCTTGGGAGGAGGAGGAGGAGGAGGAGGAGGAAGAAATGGGAGCACGCGAAGAAGTGTCCTCATGGTCGTAGATCTCTTCGGGGCGAGGAGGAGGAGGAGAGGAGGGTGGAGGGACGTATGTGCGATGAACCGAGTTGGAGCGAGCAGCCCATGCTGGTGGTTCCTCCTGCTCCAAAAGCTCTTGCATTGCATATTCCACATCAATACTGTCGTTTCTGTCTCCTTTCTTGTAAAAGGCATACGGGGAGTAACCGCTCGGCCTTCGTCGAGCGCGACGAAGTAAAACAAGAGCCACGAGGCCGGCTACGGCGGAGAGAATGGCCAGAGCGAAGAGAACGGAGAGAATGATGCCGGCGATGGCGCCTACGCCCAATGCGTCCTCACTTTCGTTGCTATGGTCGTCATGCGAGCCCGTTTCTTCGTTGTACAACAGGAAACGTTAAAAGAAAGGAAGGAAGAAGATAAAATGAAAAAAAGAAAAGAAAGAAACGAACCACTTTGTTGGTGGTGCTCATCATCCTCTCCTTCTTGTTTTTGATGGTCATGATCGTTAGTACCGTTAGACTTGGAGGATGAGCCGGAAGAGGCGGCGGAGCCTCCAAAGTCAAGGAAGACCTCCACAGGATAGTGATCGGATACCTTGCTGGCGGCTTCGTTGACCGTAGCTGGACATTGAGAAATGTACTTCTTTGCACAACCCTCCTCCTGAATAGCGCTCATACTGATGATAAAGAACGGTCAGTAAACATACGAGAAAGAAAGGCGTGAAACACAAGGAGATGGAGATGAGAGAAAGAGAGGATAAGTACCTGAAACCTCCTTGCGAGGGATCGTCATAGTAGAATACAGCAGCAGAGTCGGAGATGAGGGTTTCGGCCAAAGAAGGAGAAAGGACGATCCGGTCGTAAGTATTGTCGCTGTGAGCTACCGTTGTGTCCATATCGTCGTGTATTGCGTTCATCCATCCTTTTTTTGTTGTGTTTTGTCAGCACAATGTTTGCAGAGCATAGATGATAAGGAGAAAGGAGAGAGCGACGCGAGAGAGAGAGAGAGAGAGAGAGAGAGAGAGAGCGAGAGCGAGAGAACAAACCGTCCCCAAGGGCAGCAAAGAACAAAGGCCAGCCCTTGCGTTCGCTAAAGTAACTTCCATCAGAGTTAAAATCTATTTGTGTTTGTTTAAAGTCAGCAAATAAAAAACTTGTAAGCAAGAAGAAAAAACAAGCAAGCATACCTCCCAACACAACAACCATGTCAGTAACATCCAAGGAGAGGCTGGCAACCACGTCGGTAAGTGCCTGTATTTCCTCTCTCGCTTTGGTGGGCTGGGTGTGGATGTTGATGCTCCAAAACTGGTTGCCGGAGGGTTTGTGCTTCATCAGTACCACCTGGGGAGTTCTGGCAAAGGTCTCTGCAGGGGAGTAAGGGAAGGACTCCTCGACGGAGAAGATGTGCTCCTTGTAGAGGATGGCGTATTGCTCCACGCCGTTGGCGCGTGGGCCTACGTTCAGGCCGTAGGGAGTGTCGGAGAGCTCGTTCATCGCTGCCAGTAAAGCGCATATGGCTGGCCTATATTAGTAATATAGCATGTAATGCATATTATTGTTAACTGAGGAGAAAACAAACAAATACAAACAGAAACAGGAAAGAGCTAAAAAGAAGAAGAACGAAGGAAGAAAGCATAAAGCAGAAGAAAGGAACTACCGATAAAAAGAAACAAGAAAAGCAATAAAGAAAGAAAAGCAATAAAATAGGGAACCAAAAATCGAAAAGTAAAGAAGGCATACCCGGTGTATTGGCCGCAAGCGTCATTGGGGCCGTTCTGAAGCTCTTGAATGAAGATAATGTCGAAACGCAGCAAAGTCGAAACAATCACGTTCCTGAAAAACAAAATTAAAAAAGAAAGAAGCGACGAGAAACAAATATAAGAGTAACGTACACAACTTCATCCCTGCCGCTAAGGATCTGTGTGCAGAGAAGGGAGATGGAGTGGAAGAAAAGAAGAAGGGAGGTTTAAAAAATGTCTGCAACAACAATCGTAAAAAAAAACCATTATAGGTAACGGACCTTGGTGTCTCCCATTTGCTGAATGTTGAAGCTGCCTAACCGGAAGGGCTCCCCATGGACAAACACAGCCATCGAGAGGAGCGCAAGAGCCATCAAGCCCATCAGCAAGAGGCCGGCGGTGTTGTTGGGCCGACTGAACCGCGATTCCATTCTTCTTCCTCGTCAGCTTGTGTTTCCTCCGCCACTAAAAGCGCAAAGCAATAAAAAAAAAAGCAATGAAGCATACCTGCATGCCTTGCATAACTCAACTATATTTCAAGTGGAAACGTTCTTTAACAAATTTTGTCCAACTGATTAATATATTTCTCATTATATTCAACGCTAGACAACTCTAGACATCAGGAGTGCCTCAAACAAAGTACATCACAACAAACCCCGCGTGCTGTTGTCGACAAAAATCCCCAAAAAAAAAACAAGAAAAAATGCCAAACAAAATAAGAAAAGAAAAGATAGAGATGGGAGCGACAAATGGGGGACGACAGCGATAGGATTGCTATTTGGCGCCCATGACAAGCATGACAGGAACGAGAGAGAGAGAACAACGCATGTACTCCACCACCCAACCCCCCACCCCAACCCAACCCCCACACAAAAAAAAATAAAAAAAATACGGAGGGAAGGGACACAAACGCGTAGGAGAGACACCCCCCTCAAAAACGTGCCGAACCATCTCTTTTGGTCACATACCACAACCACCGCAAACACATAAACGAAGAGAGAGAATAAAAAAAACATTAGAGAGACCGAAATGACAACACCCACGTCAAAGTCAACGGCAACGGAACTGATGATGATGTCGGCTGGCGCCGCCGCTGCCACCCCAACGAGGAGCCCTGTCACGACCACCAGGAAGGCCCATAAGATGGAACACAACAGCAGCAGCAGCAACATGTTTAGAAGGAGGAACAGTGCTGCTTGTGTGGAGCTACCCACGTGGAGGCTTCCCAGGATCGAGAAGAAGAGGGAGATGGTCAAGCCCTCCTCCTCGTCCTCGTTTTCTTCCTCTTTCTCTTCCTCGTTCTCTGCCGTTCGAAAGAACTCCCTCCCGAATATCAAGGAAGAGGACGACGGGAGTGGAAAGGACGACGAAGGCAGCAGCAATGCCAAAACGCCACGACGTAAACTGCGGTTGATACGACTGGGCAGTCAACGCTCTCTTGAGAGGATCACTCTGCAGCAACAAGTGAAGAAGCAGTGGAACAAACACATGAAAGGAAAGAAAGACGAAGAACAAGCAGGAGGAGGGCGAGAAGAACGGCAGAAAGAGGAGGAAGCTCGACCGCAACAAGGAGAGGACACTCCAGCTAACAAAGAAGAAACTCTACAGCAACAGAAACAAAGAGAAAAGGAGAAGGAGAAAGAAGAGGAAAAGGCCTTTCGAGAGAGATTGGCGAATGCCTCGTCGCTGCCATTCTTGAACTTATTGCAACTTTGGGAAGCAAGAGTGGAATCCGTTGTACCGGCTGCTGAGCGAAGAAGAAAACCTCTTTGGAGGGAGGAAGAGAAGCCAGCCGAACGCAGAAAGGGAAAAGAGGAAGAAAAGGAAGATGGGGAACAAGAGAAAGAAGAGGATGCACAACAACCAAGCCAGAGTGAGAGTGAAGGTGAGCACGAGAGCGAAAATGAAAAAGGGACCAGCGAGGAAGAAGAAGAAGAAAATTCCGGCGAGAGTGAGGACGACGAAAAAGAGCTTGTGTTTGAGAGGGATGATGAAAACGAAGATGGACAAAGGCACAAGAAGACTCGCCTGGTTAAAGCTGGCACTTTGTCTGGTTTAATTGACCACATGATCAATGCCAGATTATATGGTTCCTTCTTCTTGTCCTTCTTCTCTTTAATCTTCTTATGCTTTGTTTCTAAACGAGTCCTTTGCATTTAGATCCGGAATTCACTAAAGCCTTCTTTGCGACACACCGAAACTTTGCTTCATCGGAGGAGGTTCTCGCAAGACTCCTTAATGCCTTTGCAGGATGCGAGGAAGCCAGCCCCAAAGAGAAACGCATTCTATTCTTGTTCCGTGTATGGGGGACTGAACACCCGGAAGACTTTGAAGATCCGTTGCTTTGTCAATGTTTTATCGAAACTCTTAAAAGTTGCAGTAAGACCAAAAAGATGATGACTATGGTAATTATTTTCTCTCTCTTTCGCTTTTCAGCTTTCTTCCATTTTGTGACTAATTCATGACAAAATCAGGAAGGAGAGTTCACTTCTGCTCAACAATCAGTCTCAACAACCAATGAAATTAAAAGCCCCGGTCTCTCTTGCTGTAAACCCTTCACTGCAACAGCGAGCTTGTATGCTAACGTCTTTCACATAATGGAAGGCAAAGCACGTTCCTTCTCATGTCCTGTGGACTTTAGACCTTCAGAGAAACACGACCCTGATGCAGAGGTACATTTTTTTATTCAGTTTTTCTTTCTAGTTTTCCTTATCGTTATCTCCATTTTTTTTTCTTGGTAGGCGGATTACGTGGAAGACGAAGAGTTATTCGATGAGCATAATCCGGTTTTCCAAATTCCCGACGCTAGCGAAGAGGCCATTGCCCAACAGTTGACTCTAATCACCTTCAACATGTTTAAAGAAATTAAGGTTCTTCCCTCTCTCTCTCTCTCTCTCTAGCTCTTTTCTCTCTCTCTCTCGCTCTCTCTCGCTCTCTCTCTATGTTGCTAATATAACGTTTTAGAGAGGTGAATTATTTGGAGATATGAAGAGACATCTTACAGCCATTTGCCAATTTTTCAATGAAGTCTCCAAAGCAGTTGTCTCTTCCATTCTTATACAAAAGGTATTGCATAAGCACAAATATATTTTATGGGATCTTATCTTGTACAGTGATACTAAACTTACCTTCTTGTAAACCTCCAGAAGTTGAAAAAGAGAGTCAGAGCTTTTGAATACTTCCTCACAATTGCTGAAGAACTCCGCAAGCTGAATAACTTTCACATCCTTCAGGCGTTTTGCTCTGGGTTCAACCATGGCGCTCTGGCCAGGCTCCGCAAGACCCATCAAGCCCTTTCTCAACACGCCAAAGCCACTTTAGAGGAGATTAATACCCTCTTCTCCGTGGAGGGCTCTTGCAAGAATTACCGCTCAGTCTTGGCTCAAACCAATCCTCCTGCCATTCCCTACATGTACTCTCTCTCTTTCCCGCTCGATGCTGCTCTCTTCGGCTCTCTCTCACACTTTTTGTTCCTAAAATAGGGGTTTGATAATGCAAGACTTGACATTCATTGAGGAAGGCAATGCCAATAAAGTCAATGCCAGCGGCCAAAGCACCATGATCAACTTCAACAAGCAAAGGAAGGTGTATCGTGCTCTCAGCCTTATCTCCAAGTTCCAAAAGACTGGCTATAACAACAACAAACTCGAGGAGGATCACAACGTGCAAAAGTGGTTGCTCTTCTCTTTGCCAAAGTTGGAGGAAGGTCGACTCTATGCCCTTAGCTACGCCATTGAGCCCAAACGTGGATCCACCACCACTGCCACCGCCATCAGGAAGAGGATCTCACCTTCGCCTTCCAGAGAGACCAGTCAGCCAAACCTTCGTGCTTGAAAGTTAGCGCCAGGAAGGAAGGTTGATGTTCTCTTCTCCATCTCCCTTTCTCTTTTCTCTTTCTTTTTTTTTAATTCTTCCTTTGAGAGCAAGGAAGCCATTATATCGTTCACGGTGAGAGAAGAGGGATGGATGGATGCTTTGTTGTTGTTGTTTCTATTTTTATTTGTAAGTCGGTTTTATCGGCTCTCTGCATTTGTTAAAAAAAAAGTTTGTGTTTTGCAAAGAAAAGAAAAAGAAAAAAGAAAAATGGAGTTTGTGGAGGAAGAACTGGAGAAAGTTATTGAGGAACATAGTTTTGGTGTGAACTCTATCCGGGTCTCGGAAGATGCACCAAGCGAGTTGCGGTCCCGGGTTACCGTTAGAACCTTGGAGAACAACACGTTTCTCGTTGAGCTCATTCCAACTCGTGGCTTCAGGGTAATCCCTCAAAAAAAAACGCATTCTTATTTCAAAAACTTACTTTCTGCGAGTTAGATTTTAAACAAGGATGGAGTGGAGACAGAAGAAGAAGAACAGATCTACGAGTCCATGCAAGCATTATTGATGCAAGTAAGCCCTGGCTATCGCAACGCCTTTCACGCTTCCCTTTGTGCAAAACTCCAAGCCAAAACTGGTGCGCAGGACGAGTGATCATGTCGACTTGAACTTTTTGTCGACGCAAATGTCACAGAGAGGGAGAGAGAGATAAGAGAGAGAAGAGAGAGAAGAGAGAAAGAGAAGAGAGGCTCCTCGTCTTGTCACTTGTTGGTATTGTTGGAGGGAGAGAGGGAGAGAGGGAGGGAGGGAGGGAGGAGGAAGAGAGAGCCAGTTGGTTGAAAAAATTAAAAACAGAATAAATTATTTCTTTCTGTAGAGAGTCCTCTTGACAGCGTTGACAATGTTGTGAGAGTGGACCATGGCCTTCTCCTCCAAAGGAGGACTGTAGGGCATGGGTACGTCAGCTCCTGTTACTCGCTCCGGCGCAGCATCCAACCAGTCAAATGCATCTTTGGGTCAATCAAAAAATAAGTCAGTAACACAAAACCAGACAAGAAGAAAGCTTGATAGAAAACATACGTTCGTTCACAGCAGCGATGAGCTCAGCACCAACTCCAAATTGAGGATAGCCCTCCTCCACAGTGACCAGGCGGTTCGTCTTCTTCACAGAGGTCAGCAGCGTGTTCAAATCCAAAGGACGAATGCTCCTCAGGTTGATGACCTCCGCCTCGATACCCTCCTCCTGTTTCAACTTCTCGGCGGCCTCCATAGCGACAGTCACCATGCGCGAGAAGGTCGCGATAGTGACGTGCTTGCCTTGCCTGCGCACCTGAGCCTTGCCAGGGGGAATCAAAAAGTCGGCGCTCTGGGCCTCAGGGGATAGGTCAAAGGTCGTGTTGTAGAGCAGCTCGTTCTCGAGAAAGACCACAGGGTTGGGGTTGCGGATGGCAGTCTTGAGCAGGCCTTTGGCGTCGTCGCAGTCAGCGGGGGCGAGAACGAGCAGGCCTGGGATGTTGCCGTACCACGAGGCGAAGCATTGAGAGTGTTGAGCGCCTTTTATTTAAAATGGTAAGAAGGTGTTTGTTATTATTTTTTTTGAAGAGAGAGGCCGAGAAAGGAGAGAAAGGGAGAGAAGAGGAAAGCGAGAAAGAAGAACACAAAACGGTGGTTTGTCAAAGAAACATACCGACGCTGGTAGGAGGGCCGTTAGGACCTCGAAAAACGACAGGGCAAGACAAGGCTCCGCCTGACATGTAACGGGTCTTGGCAGCAGAGTTGACGATCTGATCGATGGCCTGCATGGCAAAGTTAAAGGTCATGAACTCGACAACGGGCAGAATGCCGCCCAGGGCAGCACCAGCGCCGATGCCGGCAAAGCCCATTTCTGTGATGGGAGTATCTATCACTCTGTCTCGTCCAAATTTATCCATCAGATCTTTGGTGACCTGTTTGTTTTTGAAACATTGAGCGATATGACAGTAAAATAGCAAACAAGAGAAAACAGCAAGAGTGAAAAGAGTAGGAGAGAGCTAGAGCGAAAAAAAAGAGGGAAAACAAAAGAGAAGAGTACGGAGGGAGAGAGAGAGGGAGAGAGAGAGAGAGAGAGAGAGAGAGAGAGAGAGAGAGCAAAAAGCAAAGAGGAAGCGGACGAGAAAAGAAAAAGGAAAAGCGAGAAACGAAAGCGGTGTGCGGTCGTTTACCTTATACGCTCCTTGGTACTGCCCTACTTCCTCTCCCATGATAACTACGCGAGAGTCACGTTCCATTTCTTCTGCCAATGCCTCCCTCAATGCCTCTCTCATGGTCAACTAATGGATTACCGAGAAGATGAAAGAGCGGGAGTTATTTTGGAGTTCCGCAACCAGTTCATACTCACCCAACGGAAGAAAATAAAAAAAAGCGTGAAATATAAATCCAAAAAACAAACCTTTTTTGGTTCGGTAGCGTAGCCTCTCCGCCCAGGAAGCACAAAGGGGCAAGAAGCAAGACGCAGCGCAGCGGCCCGGTGAGAAGTGCTCATCAAAGACAAGGAAGATTTTCTAGTGCCGGCAACCATACCGCCGTTCACCAACGAAAGAGAACCGAACCGCTTCATCACTTTTTTTTTTCTTATTACTCTTCCCTTCACAAATCTAAAAGTGGTTCTTTTCAAGAAAGTAAAAACGATCAAAGAAGGGAGGACTCTCTTTCGGTCTCCTTTTGCTCTTCTTCTCACCAAATTTTTGGGCCTTTTTTTTTGGGGTGTTTTCTAGATAGCAAGACCCCTCAACCTCATTCCATGGTTTAGGTGGATGGAATGCAAAGAATATTTTGACCGTCGACCTGCCTGTAAAAGGATAACATCGTCGACAAATAGCTCTAAAAGGAAACTTTTCGTTTACTGAGACAAAAAGGAACGACTCTTCTTCTCGCCATCTCTGCTGTAGTTGGGGCTACTATGGACCCGTACTGTGTGTGCTCACGTGTGGTCTTGCAGCTGCGGCCGCACGTGCTGCACAACATACTGAATCAACCAAACCCGCAGCTCCTGCCTGCCCCTGATATGCAGCAGCTCATCCCAGGAGCAGGACAACCCATCCTCCCTCTACCAGTCATTGAAGAAGAGCCAAACCAGAGGGGAAGGGTCAGCGAAGGGGGTGTTCGCTGTGGTGGAGGCGAAGGAGACAGCGGCGAAGGCAGTGCTAGCAGTAGCAGTGATGGAAGTTCTGGGAGTGACAGGGCAGAAGAGAGCTTGCATAGGCAAGGTTTGAATGAAGAGGAAGTGGACGCACAAGTGATGAGAGACCATCGCGTGGAGGAGACAGGAGGTGACGTGCGGCCGAAAGATAAAGGCAAAGAGAAAGAGGATGACTATGAACAAAGGCAACACCATCGAGCTTCTTCTTCTTCTTCTTCTTCTTCATCTTCTTCTTCATCTTCTTCTTCATCTTCTTCTTCTTCTTCTTCTCGTCCTTCACTTACACGCCTGCGAAGAACAGCAGCAACCAACCATCGTCAACCACAACAAGCAATCGCAGCAGCCCCTCCCATAGATGAGAACCCTCTGCGCATAGTGTCTACCTTTGACAAGGTTATCCTCTTCCTTGCGCTGCTAATACTGGCTGTCATCGTCCACAAAGTAGGATTGTTCGCAGTGTAGCACTCTCTTGTGTGGCCATCCCGTGTAAAGTGTATTCCAAAGCCCAGACATTAACCACTTTCTACCAATCCTCTTCGAGTCACCTATAACCACCATTTACAGTAAAAATATGTATATTTTAGCATACTCTTGCTCTTTCTCAGCGGCATTTTCTGTCTAATGCTTTCACGGCAAACCAACTGTCCAAGCAAGGCAGCTAGCGTGTCCACCGTGGCCAGCCCGTAGCTACGTTCGTCGGCACGGACACTTTTTCTGCCCTTATCCTTGGAACCTCTTCAGCGGGAAAAAACGAAAAGCATGCAAAGCGGGGGAGCCAGAAAGTTCAACTGCGAGGACCTGCGCGAGGCGTTCATTCGCTGCGTGAGGAGCAGCCCTTGCATGGAGGCCGGCGGCAAGACCTTTCATCAGTGTCGGGTGAGCGATGACGAGGCCGAGCTTGGCGCTAGGTGCATCGACCTTCGGAAGGAGCTGGCGCGCTGCCGCAAAGGACAGATCACTCGCAAGTACGACTGGGGCAAACAAGTGCCCGCACTGCGCGACAAAGAAGATGCTGAAACCAACCGGTGAAATCTTTCTTCCCCTTTTTTTTGTTCAATCCATTCCACGTTTTATTGCTTGTGTGCATGCTGTGAGGTTTATGTGGAAGTGCCTTTGCCTGTTGCGCTTTGTTGTTGTTGTTGGTTCAAGTTCTTTTCTTGCAGGTTCTTGTTGGACTTGGAGGTTTCCTCTGGGCCGAGGCTCTGCCCTCCGGCGCCGGTGAAGTAGCCGCCTTGGTCGGACTTGTAGGTCATTTCTTTGGGGCCTTCCTCCCCAGGTCCACCGCTGGTATCCGGTGCGGCGTCCTTGTTCTTCCTAGCGAGAGCCTCTCTGGCTTTGCCCACATCTCCCACTCCGCCAGTTGGTATGTGCTTCATTGTATACCCACAGTGGTCTTCTTTCGTGGTTTGTTTTGTTATTTGCTACTCTATTTTTTGCCTTTCTTTCCTTTAAATAGTTGCCTAAGAGGCACGGTTGTGCGCGTCGCTCGGTTCTATCATCATTGTTATCGGTCGATTGGCGCTCAGTCTTTCGTCACATTTCTTCCACATTTTCTCTTCCCCTCTCTTTTTTTTTTTGCTTTCATATCCATGACGACACGGAAATTCCATACACCATGACGACGCGGTCAAAGATCAGGCCAATCGGATATTCGCGACAAAATTATCGCAAGACGACGATAATTATTATTACGAAAGGAAAGGAAAGGATTTTTTGACAAGAAAGACAAACGGAAAGGGGACGTCGAAAAGGAAGGAAGAGTTAAAACAAAAGAAATGGAGGAGCTTGACCGAGAGGTCAAGAAGAGGAAGAAGGGCGAAGAGGAAAAGGAGCACGTCTACGTGGGCGATGTGGTGGTTCTCTTTGCAGAGGAAGACGACGAGAGTTGCATCTCTACCGAAAAGTGCGTTTTCCGTTATGTGGCTGACTTTCCATCGCGATTGGTTTGTTTGTTTGTTTTTTTTGCTCACCCTTGTTTTCATGTAAAGGGATGTGAATCGACTCTCTGTGAAGACATTCAAAAAGAAGCATCCACAAGGTACCCTTATTTTTTTAAAAAAATACTTTATGCCACTTTTTTTTCGTTGTCGATCTCGTCTGCTACGTTTCTATAGCTGAAAGCCTGAAATATTTTTTCGCAGAGGCGCTCTTTGAGATTGTACCGCGAACCAACTACAAAGCAGATGAGTTCATGAAGGCCACCAAGCTTCGCGCTCAGAAAGGGCAACTCTCTGACAAAGCCATCAAGACGTTTGAGGTACGCTTTGCGCTTGCTATGCTTTCTTTGATCTCTCTCTCTCTCTCTCTCTCTCTCTCTCTCTCTGAAGTGTCGTTTTTAAAATGTTATTGCTTCAAAACCTTCCAGCAAGCCAAAAGAGAACAAATGCAACAAGAAGCGGTCAATCTTGAAGCCAAGAACCGAACGGTCCTGACCTATGGTCAAACCGTCCAGTTTCGTCATGTAGCAACGCAGAAATATCTCTCCACTAAAGCCATCCCTACCATCAGAGGTCTTCCCACGGGGGAGAACTCTGCCTCAAGCCACTTTTCACCCTCCGCCATCCATCCATCGCGAACCCAGGTTCGAAAAGGAACTGGAGGATTAGGAGGAGCGGGTTCTCCAACAGGATTAGGAGGAGGCAACAAATTGAACCCAAGAGGTTCAAGGGCCATCATTCCTCCACTCGTGAAGAAGATGTCTGTCATCTTAAACCCTGGTGTAGTTCCTGGGCAACAGGACGATGAGAGCAAGGCACTGGCAAAAAGAGGAAGTCTTTCTTTTGTTATATCTTTGGAAAATGGCAGCAAGAACTGTTGGTACACTATCCAGCCTCGGGAAGACAGAACTAAGATGGGCAAAAAGGTTCGTGCTGCTTTCTTATTTCGTTGCCATCCTCGTTTTGGCTATTCTTGGTTGCTCATGTTTTCGTTCTCATTTGTGATACATGGCTGAAGGTGAGAGCGGGTGATGCTATCATTCTTGTGAGCAACATTTCAGCTAGGCTTGAAGGCTATGTACATCAAAGCTCCAAGCCACAAGGAAGAGGCTTTCAACTTACTATCAGTACAGAACGCTCACGCATAGGGTGGAGAATCCAACCTCAAGACCGAGACATTGCCAAAGCAAGATTTCTTCTTGAGGTATTGCCAAAATATTGATCATATTTTTGTTCTCTTTCGTTAGTTTTTTCTAACTCTCCCTCCGTCTCCTCCCATCCTCGACCTTTGTGCTCAATTAGGCCGGACGAAGGTTTCGACTGTATTACCAAGACGACGCCGCAAAAGGGTATTGGAGCAACACAGGCTACATGGTTGGGGACATCAACCGTAAGGACATTGCTCCCGAAAAAGGTTTGACATGCTTCTTATATTATTTATTGAAATCAGTGAAACTGATTGCTCATCGTTTCTTTTCCCCCAGCCTATGTGCAATCGTTTCCACCATCAAAAGTGCCAAGATCCTATCACTCCATCTTCGAGGTAGAGCTAGAACCTGCAGTTGGGCAGGAGGACAACCGATTTGTGACCTGGGAGAGGAGATGCAAGTTCAAACTCCACACTCCCTACCCTGAGAAGAAATACCTGGCCGTAAAGTATCCGGACAGAGGTCCCCTTGCTGCAACCATGACCAACTCCACCGCAGGAAGCCTCCTGCGCTCTCAATTCCGAATGGCGCCCAATCGGGTGATAGGCGGGAGCATGGAAGAAGCCTATTTGGGTATTTCTTCGGTACCAACTATTTTCACAATTCGCGGAGGCACCAAAGAGGATCGAAAGAGCAAAGAAGTGGCGCTTGGAGCAACGGTGAGACTTTACAGCGAAGATGATAAGATGTGGGTGCATTGCAAGCCTTATTTTGGGGATGCTGATGATGCCTCAGAGGAGCTGAAACAGCATTTAACCTTCCAGGATGTCTTTCTGTCTTCCAAGCTTCATTTGCACGATGTATTTACGCTTCGCCCGGTGGCGGATACCGAAGCCAATGTGATTGATGATGTCAAAGCAGCCATACAAGAATTAGATAAGTTCCTGGACGAGGTATATTTCTTTACAAGTTTTTTCTATTTGCACGAGACCTGTTAAGCTGTATTAACACTCATGTGCTTTTGATATGTTGCGTATTTTAATTGATGAAGTTGGAGATGCTTGCTAGAAACGACCAACCCAAGATTATGAAAGCTCTTCTCAAGGAAGAATGGTTTAACATCAACCCAATCAAGTATCCAGGCCTTCGATTCATCTACAAGACCATGAGCAAGCTGGAAGGTTTTTGCACCAGTGAATCTGGAAGCGACACTAGCGTTTACAACTATCGAAAACTTTTGGGAGAGAAGATGATCATAGATCGTTTCTTTCTCATTTTGCGGCGCTTTATCCACTTGCAATCCCCAAAATTTAATCCATGGCGCAAGTCGAAGAGCGGAGAAAAGAGATATCCTTTTGTGTGGACGATGTCTGCGTACATTTACAATCTCTTGGTTCTCAGTGCCTCCGCTTCCAAGAAGACTGCTGCTCTGCTCATCAGTGATAAGAAAAATCTTTCCGTGTTTCGACACCAGGTGCCTTTTTTATTTTGTGTGTCGTGTTTTGTTTGTGTTTTCTAACTTAGTTTCAATCAGTTAAACAATCCCATCAATCAACCTCGACTCAACGGTGAACGGGCTCGAATGGGACCTGTCTCTCAGCTCTTGGCTTGCGCTTTTCACAAGAATCCGCGAGTCCTGAGCAAAGCTTCAGCGGACATGGAAGGATGCGTCAAGGAAGCCATCGGCGTGCTTGTTTCCTGTCTTAAGGACTTGAATGATGGTTCATTGCGACAATATGAATATGGGTTTGATCTTTCGTCTCTCACTCCCTTTGCTTGTAATCTTACCGAAGTTAATTTTGTTGCCACTTTAGATTTAATCACTTTTCAGTGTTAAGCATCATTTGCCAACAGGACGGAGTGGCCATTACTTCCTATCAAAACCTCATTGCCAAAGCCCTTCACATTACCGGCGAAGAAGGTGTCAAAACTGACACTTATGGCCTCTTTTTAGAATCCAAGGTATCTCGTCTTGCGCGTTATTCGCATTTTGTCTAACTCTCTCTCTCTCTCTCTCTCTCATACTCTCGTTAGGTGAATGTGAACAACTCTCTTTCGGTGGCTTTGCATTCTAAGCAAAAGGAAGTTAAATGGTATTCCCTCGAGTCTAAAGACTTCACGGATCCTCTTTTCTCTGCTGTCTACCATTACTTTAGTTCGATGATGAATCTCTTCGCGGACCTTTGTAAGGTTGTTTACTTGTTATCTCATCATTATTCCAGTTATTTTCTTGCCAGAAACTAAAAGTAAAACAAAAACAAAAACAAAAACAAAAACAAAAACAAAAACAAAAACAAAAACAAAAACAAAAGGGTCGAAACTACAATTCCATTCGAACAATCACTGCTAATCAGATGTTGGTAGACCGGCAAGATACCGGCAAGATATTGGCGTGCATCCAACGTGACTTTGCCACTTTCCAACCAGACATCATAACTTCGGTATATTGTCGGGTGATGTTACACATCTTTCTAGACAGATATCCACTTGTTCCAATGCGAACCACTCGTATTCTGGTATGTTACGCAATATTTTTTTTATTATTTTTTAAGTGGTACCTAACTTTATGTTTGCGTGACCTGAAGCTACCATCTCTTCTTATGAATGAACTGAAGGAACGGTCAGGAGACATTCACATGCCTTCTCAGTATTTGAGCGCCGACGGCACCATTTATCAGCGCCTGCTTTGTTTCTCCTCTGCTAAAGGATCAAACATCGTGGATGACGTTAAGGCATTACGAGATCTGTTCAGCGTTATCAGAGACGAGTTGAAGCAGCTTTCAGTCAATTCCAGGTCGAAAGGAGACGGCTATCGCCGTTATCCTGATAAAGAGCTTTTGCTTGAAGTACTATCACTTCTTTGTTTTTTTTTTCTAATGTTTTTCGTTCGTTGAATTTAACGAATTTATATAACAGCTGGTCAAGATACTCAGATACCTGATCTACTTTGGTTTAGTTCAAGAAGAGGATCATCTGTATCCACTTACCTTCAAAGCTTGCCACCTAAAATTCGATGCTGTGCCCTCAAAATGGGAGAAAACGGTTTCAGTTGGTTTGTTAGCCATTCACACAGAGTCCTTTTCAATGTTACTAACGTTTTTTTTTTAAAAAAATCTTCATGGCCGCTAGCAGGTACTAGTGATGGAGACAGTTCGCCACTGTTGGCCTACCTGCTAGAAATCCTTCAAACACCAGCTCGACTAGAAGTGGACCAAGTTTTTCTACAAGGCAGCCGCGTGCTAACAAGCCCTCGGACCAAAGACAAACTAAAAGGAGGAAAAGGGAAAACAGGAGCGACCAATAACAATAAGAATACCAATGAGGGCGATACAAACTTTTATGACATTCACTTTGAAAAGAGCAATTACAACTGGTTGTTGCAGGAAACTAAAAAAGAAGTGCTTGCTATTCTTCATCTCATGTTCGACCTCGCTCGCAATACAGAACTTAACAACATCATCAAAGCAGTGGTAAGTTTCTCTACAACAAAAAATACACGATTTTTTCCCTGCTCTCTTCAGTTATAGTTCTCACCTTCTCTCTCTCTCGCTCTCTCGCGCCCTCTTTGCAGAACGCTGAAATCTTGCAGAACAGCGAAAAATACAATGCCTTCAAGACTGTGAAGAAAGCTCAAAGCTTTCAACCACATAAAATTAGGGCCTGGAAATTGACATTGCAACAAAAGCTATTCGAACGGGCTGAAATGAAGAGAGAAGATTGCGAGAGAAGAGTCAAGCTGGTGCTCAAAGGAGATGGAAACACAGGAAAAAGGGCTGGTCCATTCTACAAGCTGAGCAAAGCAAGCAACATTGGCGCTCCTTCCTCTTTCGACAACTACGATGTTGTGGAGCAACGGAGCAAACGCAACACAATCTCTTCCATCAAGAAGCAGATTGGTTGGGAGAGAGGCCTCTTCAATGACCGCAAACAAGACATGGACTTGGATGGAGTATTGATGGAACTCATTAAGGAAAACAACACGCCGCTCATGAATATTGCTATTCAACTCATGAAACGAAACAAAAAGTACATCTCTCACTCTCCTCCTCTCTCCCATCCAATTTGTCTCACTAGCAAACTAAACTGATCTCTGATTCTTTTTTGACGTTTGTTCAAATTACAGTCACGATGACGAAGTATTTGATGCTATAAACTCGCTAGAAGTTCTGGTGGACGAAGAGGCTTGTGCATCATACCAAAAGATCAGAGAGGCGCTGGAAAAGTTGCAAGAACAACAAACAGGCAGCTTTCTTGGTGTAAACTCGCCAAAATCACCGGTCATTGATAAAAAGAAGAGCGGGTTTGTCAAGTCTATCCGAAGTCTTGGCAAGTTCTTGAATCCCAACAAAGCTGGTTTGTTTATATCTTATGTTCTAACTGTTCAGCTCGTTTGACTTATTTTTCTATGCTTCAGAATCGCCACTTCAAGTAACGATGAACCAAAGAATTTTTTCCAATCTTTATATCCACGAAGACATTCTCAACATACTGCAACGTCCGTGGGATAGAGATGGCGAGGAAACAACGCAAGTCATTGCTGCTTGTTGCAAAGTGTTAAGAGGGGTACGTTAAGAACAACTGCTTACCTTAGTCCCAGCTCTCACCTTCTTGATTTCTTTTTTTAAAAAACTGCACAAAGTTTGTTGATGGGAATACCTCCCACCAAGAGCTACTCTTCCATCGCTTGGATGTATTGATAGCTTTACTCCGTTACCCTGAAGTGGTTCAGGATGTGACCGCCACCATTAAAGCAGTCTTTGCTAACAATCGCTACTTGGCTTCTCGGGTGACTGTCTCAGTTGTGCAGCGATTGGTCAAGTTTTTACGTATTCCTAAAACTCCTTCTATTGGTACTGGCTTTCTTTTTTCATTCATTTTCTTTTTCTTGTTTTTATTCTTTTCTATTCTTCCAATCGTAGGCCTTGTTAGCATGAGTTGAACTAACAAAAAACAAAACATACTATTTGTTACAAAACAGCAAGCAAAATCAAGAAGGGAAAGCAAGAGAAAGAAAAACAGACTGCCTTGAACTCATTCAGCGATAGCGAGAGCGATGATGAGGGTGATGAGGATAACTCAGAGTATAATTCTGAACTAGTTACTGCTACAGTAAGCATTCTGGAGGTAAACTCATTCGTTCTTCTTGCGCTTCTTTTTCTTCTCCATAATTAAGCTAACTCTTCTTTTGGCCACCAGTCAATCATGTATCCAGAAAAAGATAAGATTCCTCTCACTCAAAACCAGAACTTGGTTCTTAAAGTCTTTGAAGCGAAGGCCTCCGTCCTCTTAGCCAAGCTTCGTGATGCCAAACACTTTGCTCGAGACATCAATCACAACACCCAATTGGTTCGTCTTTTGGGTATGTGTGCTGACCAGAAGAACTACATGGCGGAGAGCGCTTGTCAAAAGCTGTTGGGCTTTGGGGAGTGTCTCCATATACTTACATTACCTCGTCTTACCGATACCACGAAGGTACCTGTAGCTTTAACTTGAGTGTTTCCTTTTCCTTTTTCTTTGTCATCATCCCTGTTTTTTCCTTTTGCTTATTTAAAGAAAACTTTATTCCTTGACCAGGCCGCCTATCTCTTGTTTCTGAACGAAGTATACCTCAATACTGAAGTGGATACTTATGAGCTGCTGGAAGAAAATGCTGCTCGTTGGTGGCCCTTGTTGATGGACTTACTCAAGCAAGTAGTGGTGGAGATCTTTCAGTTTAATTCAAAATGGGAGGAGTTTGCCAAGAAGAAAGACTTTGCTAGGACTCTCTTACACCGACTTGACATCTTGGAAACTTGGAAGAGGGACACTTTGCAAGACTTGAAGAAGAGAAATCTAGAAATAGCAGGTGGAGAGAAGGAGAAGGTTACAAAAGAAAGCGATAAAGAAAACGATGCGAAAGTTGAATCAGGTCGCAAGAAAGTGCGCATTCTGATAAACACAGCAGTTTCCCCTTCCCTTACTCCAGCTACTTCCATGCAAGCAGACGACACAGACAAAGGCAAGGAAAAGGAAGATACAACAAAATTGGCAGTGGAACCACCAAAGCGCAACTTGAGATTGGCGCAAAGTCCTGGTTCCGAACATTCTGGAGGTTTCTTTCACGTCATTTTGTCTTGTTGATTGTTTCTCTGTTATTGCATGAAAAGCTGACTTTCTTGAAACGCCAATAATTTAGTTTCGGTTCAGTATACGTATGACTCAGATTATGAAAATGATCAAAAGGAATTGTTGGCTCAAAGCTTCCGGTATATCTTCCGCGTGCTTCTCCCGTTTCTTACGAATCTTTATCAAGGCCCGTTTAGCCCTCTCATCTATAAAAAAGAGGTTTGCTCTTTCTCTCTCTCTCTCTTTTAATCTCACTTGCATTGTTAATGGGATGACTTCTTGTTGTGCACAACAGGTAAGTGCTGCTGGAGACGTGGCAGTAGTTAACAACGCTGCTTATAGCGACAGCAATAGTGAGATTCTAGAGTACGTTTCTCGTATTGAGCTTGGTCTTCATTCATAAATAGTTCTATTCACTCAAAAAACAACACAGTGATTACGAGAGAGCACGCCAAACTGCTCGACAGCTTTGGCAAGGTTGTAGCCAACTCTACCAGATTATGCGCAAGACAGATAAAAAGGTTCTCTCTTTCTCTCCTCTCTCTGTTGCTCTGTTGCTCTTGACGCTAAGCGCAACAACGATCAGGGATTGTTGGCTAGAACGGTGTATGATGATCCCGATATGCGAAGGCAAGAGGCCCCAATGGAAGTGCTTCGCCGCATCATTGATACATTGCAGCAGAAAGAGATAGTAAGCGAATGGGAAGAGGGATATCTGTTTGATGGCAGCTCTACAGAACTTCCCACTTCATCATCTAGGTTCAAAAGAGATGAAGACATGACGGAAGACGAGGTCACTACCGGTGGTATGCTGTCAGACTCTGACAGCGAAGATGAGAGCGAAGGGGAGGATTCCAGTGAATCACTCGAGTAATTTCCGCCTTCCCCTTCTTTTTTTTGTCTAGCCCCTCACTTATACTCTCTTGTCCATCCATACTCCCTTCTCTCTATTATGCTTTTGGATTATCATAGCCTGAACGCAAGCAACTCCGCTGCCTCTTCTGCGTCTGAAGAAAGTGGAGAGAGTGAAAGCGAAAGTGCAAGCGAAAACACGCAGAGTAACGCAGGCTTAGCGCCAACTGCCACACCTTCAAAAGAGGACTTACTGGACAAACAAGGTTGTTGCAGCGATGATTGTTGTGGCCGTTGCGGCTGCGCCAATAGAAATTGCTTCAGCTGCTTCCGCTTCTTCTCCGGGCTTTGTTGCTGCTTTAGCTGCACCGATCGATCCGGCGGTCATAAAAACACGCAGAAGAGAAATGGTGACGACTTGGACGAATCTCCACTGGTCGCGTTGGCCAACATGTTACGAGGCCGTCCTAGAAACGTCGCTGAGTTCAAACGCAAGTTACTGAGGAAGGAAATCAAGCTGAGCTTAGCTACAGTGGATACCTTCAAAGAGGTGGCTTCCATTCCGAATATGAAAGACCCTATCATCGTTCAAACCTTGATACACCAGTTGGGAAACGCTGTACCGGTCGCTCAATCTACCCACGCTCAGTTTAGTGCTACCAGCGTCAAAGGGAGGACGTCACACGACCACTCTCGTGTGGAGTGGAGAACGACTTCCCATGTTGCTTCTGAAAAGTCGCTTCACGTTTCTTGCTTGAAGATTCTTCGAAAGTATAATCTCAAATGGGATAGCGATGATAGGTATGTTTTTTTTATCTCCTCTTCTCTCTCCCAAAAACAATTTTAAAAAAAAACACAATTTTAACGTTTCTCGTTGTAGACCGTTCATAAAGGATGCCATTTTGGCGACCTTTCCTTTGTTCGGCTCCAATTCCCCGGCAATCATCTACGAAGGCGCCAAGTTTCTTATTTCCCTGCTCAACAACAACCGGTCTCGTAAGCCTTTGCATCAGAAAGTCATAGAAGCCTATCAACGTGGCCAAGACTCTCAACGAGTTTGTTTCTGCTCTCTCTCTCTCTCTCTCTCTCTCGAAGAGACTGACAAAACTGTTTTTAATTAGGCGTTATCTCTTCGTCAATTCATGATGAGCGTTTACACGGGTCCTAGTTCCACTTTCATCCGAGACATAAAGAATTTAATCGACCAATCCTATTCTGAGCTGGAACGAATGCGTCGCTCCTTCCAAATCACTCATGATATGCCAGAAGCTTATGACCCGACTCTTATGGAAATCATCTTCTCTCTCCTCCAACATCTCAACTCCAAGGATGAAAGCTTGGAGGATGATGCCGGCTCTGAGGAGAAGGAACGGATCATGTTGGAACAAGAGGCTCCGCAGCTCTATGAAGATATTTTATTTTACGAAGACTTGGAACAAAAGCAACAAGAAAAGGAGCAGCATCAAATTCAAGTAATTCTCTCTCTCTCTCTCTCCCTCTCTGACGTTAACCATTCTGTTTCTGCCGGTTAAAGCGATTTATGCACACCCAACCGAGACAAAGCGGCGATGAAGAAGACGAAGGCTTCAACTTGGTGCAACTTTCTGTCAAGTACCTCAAAAAGCTGCGCCATCTTCTGGTCAAACGGAACATTTCTCTTGCTATTCAAATCTTTGAGACTTTGCAACGTTTTGTGGAAGGTTGCACGTTGAACCGAGACTGTGTGGTTTATAATGGCATTCATGTCGTTATTAACGAGTTGCTTCAGCAAGCCTATGTCGATAAGAGTTATTCTTCCACAAACTTTGACTCCCAACAAATTCATGATCTCACCGTACGTATCTTTCGTTTTTATTTGTTTGTCCTGTCTTTTCTTTCGTCCTTTCTTGTCCACTTAGATTCGTTCCTTCCTCTTTCTCCATTTGCAACAATAGATATCAATGTTAGAGCTGTTGTTAAGTTTGGTGGAAGGAAATCCAAATACCGATACAACGCAGCTTCTGGCTTCCAAATTAGAGTGGGAGAAGAGTTTAGCAACAGACAGCAACAAGATGAACGAACGCAAGATGGAGCAGTTGCAGAGACAACAGAAAGAACTCGAGAATAGAAATCCCGAACGGAAACGGAGGTTACTTTCTTAATCATTGGTTAATTATTTTTCCTCATGTCTCACGTTACATCTTTCTTCTTTGATTTTTTGTGTATATTTTTGTTTTAAACCAGTGAGAGCTACATTGAAGTAGTGAAACACAGAAGTGTGACTTTCAGCAACGAAGACTCCACCGAACTGCAACCAATGGGAAGCTTCATGTACGATCAAACAGAAGATGAGGCAGAAGAGCCCGAAGAAGATGGTCGCATCTACGTCTTCACCGAGTTTCTTTCTAAGTTTGAGAAACATCAACGACGCAATAGCATGTTCGAATCTGGAATTGAGGGTACGTGTCTTCAGCATTATCAAAACCACAAACTAAATAACTGATATCAAATGCCTTTTAGATAAAGTGGATGTGTTCAGCAGTGAGGCACGCATGCCCATTCTCTTCTATACATTGATTAAGATCTTTGCGGAGGCACAACCTTCAGAGAAGTATCGTCACATTTCGCGTGTTCTGTTTGGCAAAGCCGCCACACTTCAGCCGTATTCTAAACTACCCGACATGGACGGCACCATCTTGCATAACGAAAATATTGAAAGTAACATTATTGATATTGGTTGGTTCTCTCTTACCATCTTTTTTTTGGGGGTAGTGGTATTCTGATCACGTCATCAACAGGACACATTGAGATAATCACAGAGAAAGCCAACAGCACAACGGGAAGACTACAGAGCGTTTACTTCCCGTTGACTTCAGTATGTCGGCGCCACAATACAAACCCAAAGAAACAAAAAGACTCATTCTCTCAACTCAAAAACGAATTCATTTACAGTAATTACGCTCCTTTTCTCCTTGTCGTTTTATTTAGAGTTATTTGTTCACTTGCTATTTTTTTTTTCTTTTGAAACAGAACATAACAACGATCAAGTGTGGGAACGTGCCACCGAACGCATCATCAGCTTCTTGAAATGGTCTGAAGGCGTTCTCATAGACCTAGAGCATGAAGATTCGACTCAAAACCCATTATATCGAGCTCCCCGAGGCTTCCTTCGACACTTTGCTACCAGGCGGGAACATCTGGTGGCCTATCCTACTTACTTGCTGGCCCTCATCATTAACATTATCATCTTGGCCACTTTCAGTGGAGAAAGAGAGAAGGGCTTCCAATACGACTGGGCGCGGTGGTTGGTGCTGGCTCTTGGTATCATTCATACGTCTTTGTCTGGCATTGTACTTTTTACTTTTCTGACGAGCAGAGCGGCGGTCATCAACTCTAAAAGGTGCTTTACTCGTTCTTAGTTAAAATATTTTTATATTTATTTATTTTATTTTGTTTTTATTTTTTGCAAAACAACATTTGTACTTATTCTATCATAACGCAGATGGTCGCAATATCTCAGTCATGCATCGAACCATCATGGCTTGATGATGTTAGAACGGCGGTTGGGATCTTCAAAGCCCAATGGTCTCAAAAACTTGCTTAAATCAGGAGATGAAAGAAAGGTAAAATAACCGTTCTTCTTATTCTTAACATTTATTAATACGGGTTCTTTAGAAAATGGTATTGGCGCGGCTACGACGGACTAGTATATTTGGTACGTCGTGGCCTTGGTCCTCTGATGCTCTTGTTTATGTGCGGTATTATGCTTGGTCGCTTTGGTACATCGGGACACATCCATTTTTGGAGTTCCATTTGGCCTATTTTGTGACATCGGTGTTGGGCACCGCGTTTTGGCCGTTCTTTTTCTGCTTCCATCTGTTCTCTATTTTGGCTTGGAGCACTGAGACCAGAAACATCCTTCGTACTCTGCGGCTCAGTGTTTGGCGTATAACTCTCACGGTTTGATGATTCTTTCTCTCCTCTTCATTCCTTCATTCGTCCTCCTTGCTAACTCCGGTTACAAAACGCAGGCGGCTTTACTAGTGCCGGTGATGTACGTGTTTGCCATAGTGGCGTACTTGCTGTTCCAACGCTTCTATGAAGAAGATAATAACGAGTACTGCGATACTGTGTTAGAGTGTTTGGTTACCAACTTACAATTGGGGTAAAAGCTTTTATGTTCTCTTCTCTTCTCTCTCTCTCTCTCTCTCTCTCTCAGTTAAGCTAACTTGTTTTAACCAATCAGTATTCCGTTCGAGGGAACATTGCTTGAGAAATTGTCAACATACAAGGACGATGATACATTTTGGATTAAGGCTGGCGTCGTGATATATTACATTGGCTTCTGGGTCGTGGTTGGTCTCATTTTGTTGAACATTGTTCTTGCCATCATTGTGGACACGTTTGGACGTATGTCCCTTTCTTTGTTACTTGTTCGCAAATAGTACTAATGAGTGGCACGTACAAAACTTAGAACTTAGAGATAATGCCGCTGACTTCAAAAATAGTACTGCCAACTCTTGCTTTATATGTTCTTTAACCAGAGAAGTGTTTCAGAAATACGGTGGCCGTGAAAGTACGCCTCTCTCTCCTCTCTCCTCTCTCCCTCCCACACAAACTTATTTTAATACTTTTTTGTTTATTCCGCAAGTGTTCCACAAGCACACACAAACAGAGCATAACTTTTGGCATTACGTTTACTTTTTCGCTTTCCTCAAGCAAAAGTATCACGCCATAAAGACAGAAAGAAAACGGTTGAAGAAGGAGAAACAAAAAGTGTGGAGATGGCGAAAGCAACACAAAATCACCAAAAACACTGGCAACTTTTATGATGGTATCCTATCCTCTTTTTTCATTTTTTATTAACGTTTTATTCACTAAATCATATTGTATTTATAATTAGTGAATGATAGCGATTTCATTGATGCAGGCCTGCTTTCCTACAAGGCCCATGGAACGCACGTTCGCTTCACTCACATCCAAAGAGAAATCTACAAGAAGCTCTCCTCCGGGAAAGAAGAGGATATCCTCTCTTTCTTCCCAATAGAACGCTCTCAGGCGATCGAAGAGCTGCACAAAAAGGAGAAGGGTGATTTCAAGAAGAAGCTCAACCAAAAGATGGAGAAGATGAACCAAAAGATGAAAGCCATGAAGGGAATTTTGAAAGGACTGCTCACTGCCATGCAACGCAATGAGGATGATTTTACAGCCGGCTTTCCGGGAGCTGGTTTGTTCATCTTGCTGTTTCTTTCTCTGAGTGTTTTTCTTTGTGGAGGCTAATTCTCTCATACATTCAAAAAGGATTGGCACACGGAGCATCGCGAAGAGATAGCGTAATGCCAGAACAGAATTTGTTCCAGTCCACTCTATCTGTACCTGGCACGCGAATGTAGTCACCCTCATTTTTAAAAATAGAATAAAGACAGGCGCCGAGGAAGGAAGGGGTTTCTGTTTTTCTTTCTTTTAGGTGGAAGGGAACACATGGTTGTGGCTTCCTTTTGAATTTCAAAAAAAATAGAATAAAAAAGATATCGACACAGGCAGGATTCGAACCTGCGCGGGCAGAGCCCATTTGATTTCGAGTCAAACACCTTAACCACTCGGTCACTGTGTCTCGCCGTCAAATTTCCTATCTTCATTAAGTAGTGGAGCTAATACGTGAAGCAAACTTGCGGCTCTCGTGTTTCCGGAGGTTGTGTCTCGTCAGGGGTTTTTTTGCTGGGAGGCTTTGTATTTTCATAACAATGCTTTTATAGGAGGGGTGTGTCCTCTCGTTCCTTCATGCGTCCTCCTTCCATAGAATCATACTCAAAGCTCAACTCCCCTTCTTCTTGTTTGCTCACACGATGTCCATCCCAAGAATCCTTCACCGGGAACGCCCAGAAGAATGCCATCAACACAAACGGCACCTCCACCGCCAACAAGAAGTTCTCCCAAAGAGCAGGCAAAGGCGCTGTCTCTGGAAACAAATCGGCCACGTAAAGCGCGTCTGTGAACCGGTCTGCGAGAGTCAGTAGAAAAGCTTGCGTGGCCCAGAGGATAAGACTATATGTTTGAACTACACGTTAGAATGAAGTGTTTTAGGTCCAGACCCAAGGAAAAAAAAAAACAAACCTGAGAACGACCACAGCAAACTTGATTTTAGAGCGGTGTTCTTGCAACAGGGTTCTCGTGGCTCGGAACAAGATGGTGAGGCACCACTTGGCTACCATCAAGGAGATGATTCCCACCACGTTGATCAGCACAAAGAGGGTTTGCTTGCCAGCATCTATCTTCAAGTCCCTAAGGGTGAAGAAAACGACAAGGCACAACACGATGAAGCCCGTCAAAGGCTTTACGACGAGGAATTGGAAGGAACCGATGCGAGTGAAGCGCAACAATGCAGGGCTGAACTCGAGAATTGGACAGAAGCAGAAGCAACAGCAGCCGAGAGGAGGAGAGGCCAAGTGACGAGCTGGGTCGATTCGCGTTAGCTTGGCGAGAACTCTGTTAGCTCCGCCCAATAGACTCAGAAGCAAGTTGAAGAAGGCTGCAACTACTATTCCTTCGGCACTGTTTGGTTTGGAGGAGAGAGGCAAGAAGCCAACAGAAGACAAGAAACCCGAGAAGAGTTGTGAGTGGAAAGAAAAAGAAGGGTCGGCAAAAGAAAGAACATAATACCAGCTACGAATGAAGGTAAAGAGAATGGATGCCTTCCAGAAGAAGAGACCAGCCACTCCCGACAGTTGAAAGATCTACAGAGAAAAAAATGTTAGAAGAGAACTAAGCGAAGAGAGAAAGGAGAAGGAATAAGGAACACAGAGAATAGAGAGAACGAACCAAAGGAACGGTATATATCAACACAATGAGGGTGCGTGTGCGACTTTTGGGAGCGGCAAAGTGTTGCCGAAGCATGAATAAATATAGACACACAGTGATCACGCAACTTATGCCTTTGTGCTTTCGATTAGAACAAGGAAATTTATAAAAGATGGATAAGACAAGCAAAGAGGCCAATACCAGCAATAAACCAAACAACGATTAAGCCATCGGAAGCGTTCGCAAAAGCTTCGCGGACGGAAGGAATGTCCTTTATGTTCTGATCGGCCATCGCGGTACAAAGAGAGAAACTTTCAACCGCAAAAGTTCCCAAACCCAATAATAAATAAATAAAAACACAAGAGATAAAGCAAAAGTTTAACAAAAAGATCAGAAAGAAGGAAAACAACGAGAGGGACCACCAAGAAAGAAACCTCTAACGAGAGGTGCCTCGCTTCTTTTGTCCTTTTGGGAGGGTCGATTCATTTAACCCATCTCCTTCCATGATACACAGCCGAGTGCAATTTCCGTCCTTCCTGATTCACAGCAACTGCAGCCAGACAGATATAGGCCAGAAGCGTTCCTTCTTCAAAGAATCTTCTTTTAGAAAAAATAAAATAAAAATAATAAATTATTATATTACTCGTTAACAAGCGAATAGACAGGATCGGAGAGAGCATATCTCTGGCTGCCGCCGGACACCAAACCCTCCGAAGCTTCGGCCTCCTCCTCTCTCGCCCGTATCGCCGAGTACGCTCTTCTCCTTCTTCCCCCTCTGCTTCTACAACAACAACAACAAAGCTTCTCTCGCACCCATCTCGACAGCCGCCGAAAGTTCTCGATGCCGATCGCCAGATAGAGGATGAAGAGGAAGTAAGGCACCGTCACGGCGTAGACGATCGCGTGAAGCCACCACCAGCTAGACCCGGAGGGAAGCAGCAGGATGGTGGCGTAGAGCTGGTAGACGTTCACGCCGACCACCATTGCGGAGATCAGCCAGAGCAACAGGCGAACGAAGAGGCGGTTGCGAAAATCGCCCATGATGTTGCGTTGGTTGGAGAATTCGAGGACGGGAAGGAGGGCGAAGGGGAGTTGGATGGATTGGAGGACGTTGAGCCATTCGTCGAGGGTGTCGAGGCGGCTTTGGGCGGCCACGGCCACGATGATGGCCGGGATGATCGCCACGGAACGAGTAATGAGAACTCGTTTCCATGCCTTTTTGTTTTGGTTTGGTTTGTATGTAAGAATAGAATTTTGAAGAGACTGGAAGGAAGGAAACACCAAAAAAAAA
>JAVKOQ010000553.1:0-28181 GCA_031835245.1 Balamuthia mandrillaris | reverse complement strand
ACTCCAGCG
Organism: Balamuthia mandrillaris; assembly: GCA_031835245.1. NCBI lineage: Eukaryota > Discosea > Longamoebia > Balamuthiidae > Balamuthia > Balamuthia mandrillaris. The sequence goes on along the minus strand of JAVKOQ010000553.1, from coordinate 28,172 downwards.
AGAAGCAGCAACTCTGCGCTACTCAAAAATTGACTGTGGTTGGTTTGCGGACACTTTTTTTGACAATAATCGCTTTTGCACTTTTATTGACGATAATCGCGCATCGCAAAGCACAAAAGCAAAAAAACAAAAAGAAAGAAACAATACCTGTGCCGAAGAAAGTTTCCAACCCAGCGTTGATCCTACCCTTTGAGGAGAAGAGAAATACGCTGCTCTTTAATTGTTGTCTGCTTGTGTTTGCAACCTCCACACTGAATACCGTCCTGTTGGGAAGGCCTGGAGGCAAAGATATTGTAAGCGAGTGTCACGCTATTACCAGATTTAAATCAAGTTTTACTTGAGGCATCTGCTCTTTGTTGCCTGTGCTGGAAACTCAGGATTTTTGTGTTTTCTTGAGGTAAGTGCTGTTCTTTCCCTCTCTTTCTTTTTCCCCTCCCTCCTTCCCTTTGTCCCTTTCTTTTTTCTCCCTCCCTCGGTCCCTCCCTCCCTCTGTCCCTCTCCCCGTCCGTCCGTCCCTCCGTTCCTCCGTCCGTCCCTCTGTCCCTCTCCCCATCCCTCTGTCTCTCTCTCCGTCCGCCCCTCTGTCCCTCTCCCCGTCCCTCCGTCCCTCCCTCCGTCCCTCTCCCAGTCCCTCTCCCCGTCCCTCTCCCAGTCCCTCTCCCCGTCCCCTCTCCCCGTCCCTCTCCCCGTCCCTCCGTCCCTCCCTCCGTCCCTCTCCCAGTCCCTCCTCCCCGTCCCTCTCCCAGTCCCTCTCCCCGTCCCTCCCTCCGTCCCTCCCTCCGTCCCTCCCTCCGTCCCTCCCTCCGTCCCTCACGGAGGAGCATGACGAGGAGCATGGCGGAGCATCATGGAGGAGGAGCATAATGGAGGAGCATCAGAAGGAGGAGCATCATGGAGGAGAAAGAGCATAATGGATGAGGAGGAGCATGATGAGGAGCATGGCGGAGCGTCACAGAGCATGACAGATGAAGAGGAGCATCATGGAAGATGAGGAGGAGCATGCATGAGGAGGAGCATGGCGGAGCAGCATCACAGAGGAGGTTCCCATGGAGCATCAGGAGGAGAGGAAGAGAAGGAGCATCATGGACAAGGCGCATGAAAGAGGAAGGGGAGCATCAGAGCAGGAATAAGGAGCATAAATGAGGAACAAGAGCGTGAACAGGAGCACAAACAAGGATAAGGCTCACATGGAGCATGGATGAGGAAGAGGAGGAGCATCATGGAGGACAATGAGCATATATAACAGGAGCACAAACAAGGAGCAAGAATGAACACGAAAAAAGAAATTTACCAATTTTCCTACCCATGTCGTCACGGGCTGAGCAAACGTTCGGAGTTTGTTAAAAAGAAAGTGCTGACGTAAGAGGCTCTTTGTGTCTGTTAAGTTTAATTTGTGATGGCTGCCTTTTGTAAATTGAACCTTTGTCTACCTCCTTCAGCACAAACTGTAGGAAATTCTGCAGAATACACTATTGAAATGTTTCAATGACTTGGAGACAATAGACCAACAATACCCAGGCTTTTTGCAACACATTGCTAATCACTTAAAAATCCATTCATCAACTCTCCAAGAATACTTGCAAAACAATGCAGGAAAAGACCTTGGGTGGAATTCAACAACTCTAAGTATGTTTTTAGACTAAGAAGCCTTAATAGTAGCTTATGGTCCCTCACTTGCAACCAGGCCTGCTTTTTTGATGCCTTAAGTACTTTGTTGAGCATTGCATATGTTGTACCTTTTTAACAATAACAGCCATCTGATGGTGCTGAATGCCTTATCAGAGGGAAAGGAAGAGGGAGAGGGAAAGGGAGAAAGAAAGGGAAAGGAAGAAGAAAAGGAAAGAAAATGGGAAAGGGAGAGAGAGAAAAGCATACTTGCAGGCAGGGGGCTTTGATAGCTTATTACAAGTTTTGAGACTACTGGAGTGATTCAGGTTATATTAGTGAAAGAGAGAGAAAAGAGCAAGAGAGTTCCTATTGAAGATAGCAAGTAAAGCAGAAAAGCCACCATTCCACCTTCACACTTTTTCAACTTCTTCCAACAAAATGTGAACCTTTTGTATTAAGGAAAAGCAAGACGGCAGCTTCTCTGAACCACTTCAATCCAGTTCAATTTACCCCACCAGTTGTGCAACAACAGTTTTGCCATCATCCATGTACAAGGGCTGTTCCAAGCTGCTGTTGAAGCTATGATTGATAACCTGGTGAATGCCTTCCTAATGCACACCAGCTGCAGCATATAGGGGTTACCTTTGTCAGTACCTTGTTTGCCATGGAATACAACATGGAGGACGCCCCTTTCACCAAAAAAGATTTGGACAATGATACAGTCTCTTCACTGAGCTTGTACTCTCTCTTTCTTTCTCTCTCTCTCTCTCTCTCTTTCTGACTATCTTTTTATCACTCTTTCTTTTCTTGTTCCGTTCTGTTCTTCAACTAAAGAGAGAAAAAGAAAGAGAGAAAGAGAAAAGAGAAGATACAGAAAGAGAGAGACAAAATGAATAAGAAAAAGAATAAATCAAAAGAAGCCACACACCCAAAAGCAGAAAGGAAAGTTCCTAAGTTCCACAAGAGAGAAATCTACAGAAAATCACAAGAAGCTGACATGGGCTAGGTACTGATGTAAGCTGAGGAAGAATGAAGAAAGAAATAATGTGTTGGTTATGTTGGCAGTTGCCAACACATTGTTCATTGTCCTGAAATCAACATGATTTTTGAATACTGCCTTTCTTGACTCTATCCAAAGAATTTTTGGGAAGAGAATGGTTCAGCTAGTCTAACCAGACCCATAAGCCCTCAATCTACAAAGACTTTGATGCCAAAGACCTCTTTCCCTGCGCACTTGGCAGTTTTTGGCAGTCAAATTAAGAAGTCAAAAATTCTGGACTAATTTTTATGTGGTTGTTTTTGGGCAGAAAAACCGTCAATTTCCATCCTATAAAATTTATAGGGTATTATAGGGTATTTATGGGGTAACTGGCACAACACAACCACAATTGCCATTGCTCTTGTCCTTGTTGTCATTGTCATTGCCATTGTCCTTGCTGTTGTTGTTGAACAAGAACAGAAAGAGAGATAGAGATAGAGATAGTTAGAAAGAGAGAAAGAGAGAGAGAGAGAGAGTACAAGCCCAATGAAGAGATTGTATTGAGTGTCCTCGTCTAATGCTTTGTTGTCAGAAAGGGGCGTCCTCCATGTTGTTTTCCATGGCAAACAAGGCACTGACAAAGGTGCCCCATATACCACAGCTGGTGTGCACCAGGAAGGCATCCACCAGGTCACCATTGAGGCCTGCCAAGATACTGTTCACTCCATCACTCAAGGAGAAGTGCTGCTCCTCGGCAGGCAGTCATAGCAGCAACACACAGCCAAGAATTAATGGTGGTCAAGGAGCAAACAGCCAGAGAAATGGTCATGTTGACGGCCATCATGCTGACTGTCATCACCATCACCATCACCATCACCATAACCATCACCATCACCATCACCATCACAGGCCCATGGTCACCTCATCGGGAGATAAAGGTGAGGATAAGGCGTCAAATAAGTGTCTTTCTTCTTTGTCATCTGCATTAGTTTCCTCAGTGGCAGAAGAAGAGAGGAGGGAGTTAAACTGCAGAAGAGTGGGACAGAGCGTAGTCCCCTTGGTTCACCTTGTTCTCTTCTTTCTCATGATTTAGGTATTTATTGTTGATAACCAGGGAACCCTTAGGTATTACGCCCTGCCTTTTTCTTCCTCTCTTTTGTGGTTGACAACAAAAATACAACACACAGTGCCTGCAGTTCTTATTCTCCTTGGCCTTTTCCTCCTTTCTCCCTGGCCTTCTGCTTCCACCCCTCTCCCCTCTTTTCTTTCCTGCTATTCTCTCTTTGTGAGCAACGGTGAGAGGGGAAAGGTGAGGCTGCAGGGTGTTTGCCTCTCAGTAAACATTCAGTCAAAAGAAAGGCTTAAGAATGTGTGGCCATCTGCCACTTCCTCCCTCCTTTTGTTCTCCTGGTGCAACAGGTGGGGTGAATTGAAGTAGAGTGAAGTGGTTCAGAGGGGGCTGCCATCTTGCTTTTCCTTGATGCACCTGGTTCATGTTTGTTGGGAGAAGTTGGAAAAGTGTAAAGGTGGAATGGTGGCTTTTTTGCTTTATTCACCACCTTCTATCACTGTGGAACTCTCTTGCTCTTTTCTCTCTCTCTCTCTCTCACTAATATAACCCGAATCACTCCAGTAGTCTCAAAACTTGTAATAATCTATCAATGCACCTTGCTTGCAAGTATGCTTCCTCTCTAGCCTTTCTCCTCTCACCTCTCGTCTCGCACCTCTCCCCTTTCCCCTCTCTCCTCTCCCCTCTCCCCTCTCCCTTCTTCCCTCTTTCCTCTCCCTCTATAAGGTATTCAGCACCATCAGCTGGCTGTTGTTGTTATGGTCTATTTTCACTCATACATTCCCTTTAATTCCTCTCCTCCCCTCCTTCCCTCCTTCCCTCCTTTCCTCCAGCAAGACCCAAACCCAAGGGGAGCAACTATACATTTTAACACCTGTCAACATGATATGCCAGTGTTACAGTGTTCCTGCATCATGTTGACACGACAATAAATACCAAAACAACCCATGGAGGAAGGGGCTTGACAAAAAGGAGTAATGCACCAAACCAAGGTGTTGTTTGATGAGAACTAACCTTTTACTGTTGGGTAAAGTTATCTTTCCAGATGGTTCTCTGCTTGCCTTTGTCCCTTGCTTTGTTTTGTCAAAGTCAGTTTACTTACCTTCATGATAGTGAAATTACTGTATGAGATAACTTCACAGCCCTGGGCAGAGTTGTTCAATGTGTCATGAATGCAGACCATTGATCTTACTTTTGGCTTTGTTATGTTTAAAAGTAGTGGTAAGTATGTATGTTTTCATAGTTTAGAGTTGGTTTGTCAGAGAGTTTGATATTTTTTTCCAATCTTTCTTTTTTTTCTTCCCGCATAGTGACCTGTTATACCACTCTCCTATAATACCTATATTCACCACTGCTCTGAACCATAGCACATCAAATGCAAGTGGTTTCACCTTTCTATCCTTATTACAGACCCATGCTCTTCTGCCACCTCTATCTCAGGTAGAGAATGAGCTTGGAAGGTGTAACTACTTGCGGTTAATGCACCATGGTTCATAGTAGTGGTGGGTTTGCTCCTGTGTTGTTGGTTTGCAAAAGAGTATGCTATTTCTTTCTGACCTCTCTTTTTTTTCCACATAGCAAGCCATGCTGTTCTGCAATGTCTATCTCTGGTAGAGAATGTGCTTGGAAGGTGAAACTACTTGCTATGCCGAAAATGTGGAAAAATAGGACACTGCCACGCAAGAGAACTGAATTGATTGACAGTCAGGAGAGGGAACAGGTCCTACGTCAATGGGTGGATCTGGCCATGAAGGAACGTCTTAGACTGGGGACCCTAAACAATAATCGTTCGTGGAAGCCCGCTTTGCAAGCTGTGCAAAAAGAAGCAAAGATCCCTGAGTGTTTTGTCAAAGGGGACAAGCTAAATCAGTTTTTGGAGGAAGCATTCAAGTTGGCGGTGGAAAAGTATGGGCACCTGAACACTACCACAGTCAAGATTCCTTCTCCCAGGGTTAACCAGAGGAGGACGACAGAGGGGCAGAGGATCAGTGTAACTCGATAGTGGATTCGCCCTGCCGAGAGGAAGGGACCAGTGTTGGGCCCAAGGGGAAGATTGATTCAGACTCAGTCAGTGCGGATGGTGTTAAAGAGCGAACCAACAGTCAAGTGGCACTGCTGTTTGATTGTATTAGCCGTGTTTCTTGCGAGTGTGGTAAGCTCTCCGAGGCAGGCGTACTCTCACTCGCAGTGATTGTACAATTCAGGGACCTGATTGAATCTCTTGATAAGGAGATCAATAATCTTATGGTGGGGGAAAAAGGAAGTGCAAATAGTACCAAAGGCGGCCCTACTCTGGGTTCCCAACGGCCTTATGTGGAGGTGGTCGGATCAGCTCTGCGGTGTGATATGATTACTGCGGAAAGGAATTCCCTTCCAACGGCAACTACAACTAGTGCACCAAGCTTGGAATACTGGAAGGAAAAAATGGCAAAGGAACAAGGGATATGTTGGCAGGATAACTCCAACATATACAGGAGGACGTGGACCAAAGATACAGTAACCGACCCGAACTATTGGTCTACAGTAAAACCAAAGTATGGCTTTGCCAGTCCCTACTCCAAGGTAGGGGCTGTGGAGGGCAGATTGATTTTGGTGAGCGGTAAGGACCTTAAGAAGGAAAAGGTATGCGAGAGGATCTTCGAGCTGGGGCTCAAGCATGTTGGAGTGTGGAATGTAGGAGAGAAGAATGGCACACAGCATTGGGGAGTTACTTTGGAGATGGCCCAGGCTGCCGAAGACATTATTGGGGAAAGAGCCAGGCTGTATGCTTTTACCCGCTGGTGGATGGGCAAAGCCTGAATTGAAGAAGCCAAGAATGAAGGCAAACCGCTGTGAAAGCCTAAAGAGCAAAGAAAGATGGAGAAGAGGAAGGAAAAGGAGCTTTGGACAGCTCATTGGAACTCTCAGGCATCGTGCTGGCTGAGGAGGAGTATCATGGTGCTGCCAACTGGTCTGACATTGTGGAGAAGGAAGGGGAGGAGACCCAATGACTTCAGTAGCATTTGTCAACTCTAGGGGCTGGGGACAAGAGGAATTGGTCAGCTGTTGGGCTGACAGTAAGCAATTTGACATTATTGGAGTGTGCAAACATAGGAGGATGGTTGCCCCTCGCTTGGAGGGGTATTGGTGGATGGGTGGAGGGGCTGCTCCAGGAAGGAGTGGCTATGGAAGGGGTGGCGCAGGTTTCTTTGTTTGAGAGGGCTTCAACGGGAACATCAGAGAAAGGAAAGAGTGGCAAACGCCCAACTCCACTTGGGTGGAACTGGCGGGACAGAGTTGCATCTTTATAATCGGTATAGTGTATCTCCGTCCAGGAGGTACCGTGGACGACCTTAAGGTCACCTTGGCTGCGATTGAGAAAAGAATCCTGGACGTGGTCAAGGAAGGAAGACCCCTGATTATTGGAGGAGATTGGAACGCCAGGGTTGGAAAGGGATGGAATGGTAGAGGTGAATTGACTTACAACACGAGAGGAAAGGTGTTGGTGGAGTCTTTCAAAAGGCTGGCCCTCTCGTTGCCTCAGCTCGAAGTTGAAATGCCAGTATTTACATGGAGAGCTGGAAAACGAAAGAGCATTGTGGACTATGTGGTAGCATGGAGATGGACGTGCAAGGTAGTTGGTGACGGATGGCAAGCGTGGACTGATCATCGGCCACTGGTAGTCGAGTTGAAGGACTCAGCAGATAATTGTGGCAGGGTTTGGATGGAACGATGAAAGTGGAAGTCCTACTCGGAGGAAGATCGCAAGAGGAGGTGAAGGGAGTACAAACGCGGGTGCAAGCATTTCTTCAAAGGAGAGGAATGGAAGGCCATGGTCAGGAAAACACAGGAGGGAGCAGCTACTGTTGAAGATCTTTGGAGCAAGTGGAAAAAAGGATTGTGGGCTTGTGCAATGAGATGGTTTGGTAGAGAAAGGAGACTGATAGGAGCAACGGCAGAGTTAATATCCTTGAATAAGCAGGTAGTGTTAGCCCATACTCAGTGGCTAAGAGAAGGAAAGAATGATGAAAAGGCCAGAGAGGAATTTGTGGAACTCAGGAAAAGGTTTGTGAAGTTGTGGAGAGCCAACAAATGGGACTGGATGAAGTGGAGGAGACAAGAGAACATCAAGGAAATGCAGAAATGGATCGGCAACATGTGGAGGATAGTGGCAAAGCGTAGAGCAGAGCCCAAAGCAGTTATTGAGCACCACGGTAGCACGGCAGCCTTCAAGGAACATTGGGCAAAGCTGGGAAGGAAGGATTCTTCCATTGGGAGCTTGCATCGAGAGGAAGCAGGTCCAGAAGGACTGCCTTGGTCTGGTAGTAACTGGCTTAAGAAGAAGAGTTTTAATCTTGCATGGAGGAAAAGATTGAGGGTAGGCAAAGCAGCTGGTGTGGACAATATTGATGGGGAAATGATGAAGTATGGAGGTAAACATGTGCAAGATGCAACTCGGAGTCTGATCAAGGCCATTGAGAACCAAGGCATATTCCCCAAGGAGTGGAAACAGGGGGTGGTTATCCCCTTGCATAAGGCAGGAGATCCCCAGAATCCAGTAAACTATAGAGGTATTACTCTCCTATGCAATGCAGCCAAGGTGTTTGAAGGAGCTATCTTGGTACAGTTGAACATACAAGCAAGAGAGCAAGGGTGGATAAGTAATAGCCAGGGCGGATTTAGAAAAGGAAGGGGAGTCATGGATCAGGTGTGGCGGTTGAAGAAATGCCTGATGAAGAGAAGCAAAGAACGTACCTATATTGCTCTGTTGGATATTAGCAAGGCATATGACATGCTTGACCATGACATACTGACAAGGACATTATGCAAAAGAGGAGCAGAAGAGGCAGCAGTGGGTATCATTGCAGAGTGGTACCATGGTATGACGAGTGTTATTCACATGAACAGGCAGCTCTCTAAGGAGTTTCTGGTGGAAAGAGGAGTTAAGCAAGGAGGAGTTTTGTCTCCATTCTTGTTCAATGTATACATTGATGTGGTGGCAAGAAAGCTACAAGCGGCAGAGGAGAAGGAAAGAGGAGATAAAGCAAGGAATGTTTGCTTGTTGTTTGCAGATGACTTGGCAGTGGTGGCCAGTGATCCGTTTGAGCTTCAGAGAAGATTGAATGTAGCAGTGGAGGCAGTGAATGCTCTGGGACTTCAGTTCAATACAAAGAAATCAGTGGTGCTAGCTCAAGGAAAGAAGGCTCATTTTCAAGAGTGGAGACTTAAGGGGAAGGCTGTGAAACGTGTGAAAGAGGCCAAGTACCTGGGACTGTGGTTTGAAGAAAGTGGAGAATGGACAACTCATGCCAAGGAGAGGATCACCAAGGCCAAGCAAGCCCTCTACAGCCTTAGGCAGCAGGGAGCCATTGCTCAAGGCCTTAGTACACGCACTGCCCAGATTGCTGCACAGGCTATTGTCAAGTCTACCTTGTCATATGGACTCTGTATGACAGAGCTTTCCAAATCATGGTGGAAGAAGATTGAAGCTGTGTGGAATGAGACAGTAGTAGTAGTAATAAGAAGTTTATTTGCTCTGAGAGCAACACCAATCTATACATAAAAAGTAAGCATTGTACATACATAGTGTACTCTTACTTCTCTTACTCCCTCATCCTCGATGCCTTTCCAATTGTTATGATAGTCCACAAGTGAAAGGTGTTGAATGAGATTTCAGACTAACTTTGTATCATCTTGCTATCCTTTTTCTTTCCCTTTCCTTTCTTCTCTTTTCTTTGCTTTTACATTACTTCCAAAGATTGATAAAATGTAGAAGAACTTCCATACTTCCAACTTGCTCTTGCTGCCCATAATCTCCAGACTCTTTTACAACTTTGCTTACATTGTTCCATCTCTTGATCTCTGTTGCATTTCTTTCCACTTGACAAGAGCTTTGTTGTACAGTCCTCTATAATCAGCTTTGGAATGAGACAGTAAGAAGTGTATTGCAAGTTCATCGAAGGACTGTGGCAGGGGTTTGTAGAGCAGAATTGGCATAACTTCTTGACAAATGGAAGATGTTTGGTTGGACAACAACGGAGATTAGTGATTACCAACCCAAGGAAAGAACGTTTGATGAATGCTATTCGTTGTGGTGGACTGCCCATTGGAAAAAAGTGGGGAGCCATTCAGCAGTCTGAGGAGGATAGTAAGTGCCCTGCATGCAATGCTGAGGAAGAAACAGCAGAATACTTCCTGTTAAGGTATCCAAATCTTTGGGAAGATCGCTTTAGAATCTGGAGTGTGGACAATGGAAATGAAGAACAAGTCAGAAAGCTGATTATAGAAGACTGTACAACAAAGCTCCTGTCAAGTGGAAAGAAATGCAACAGAGATCAAGAGATGGAACAATGTAAGCAAAGTTGTAAACAAGTCTGGAGATTATGGGCAGCAAGAGCAAATTGGAAGCATGGAAGTTCTTCTGCATTTTATCAATCTTTGGAAGTAATGTAAAAGCAAGGAAAAGAGAAGAAAGGAAAGGGGAATGAAAAGGATAGCTAGATGATACAAAGTCAGTCTGAAATCTCATTTAACACCTTTCACTTGTGAATTTGAATAACAATTGGGAAGGCATTGAGGATGAGGGAGTAAGAGAAGTAAGAGTACACTATGTATGTACAATGCTTACTTTTTATGTATAGATTGGTGTTGCTCTCAGAGCAAATAGACTTATTACTACTACTACTACTTGCACTGAGCATTGTTGAGCATGACCAGCAAAGGTGATGAAGTGATGTTGCTTGTCCGGGGTCTCTTAGTAAAGAACAGTACCAACATCATTCTAGGAGGCATCAGTTACAACAAAAAAAGGGAGATGAATACTCAGGACAGGAGGTGAACTGAGCATACAGCAAAGAGCATCAATAGATGCTTGATAATTAGCAGTCCAGAAGGGTTGGAGATCATGGATGTATTGAAAGGCATCAAGAGGAATCATAAGGCATGCAAAATAAGTGATGAAGGGTTGTTGAAAGTTGGCAAGACCAAAGAAGGATTACAGCTGCTTTCCAGTAGTAGGAATAGGAAAGAAGTGACAAAGCCTGTGGAAGAAACAATGAATCCAACAAGCCTGATGCCAAAAAGAGCACCACAGAACATCAAACACTTGCCTTAATGTGAGCAGTTTTTGATGGCCAGGAGTGGACAAACCCAAGATAACACGTCATGATTTTCCCTATGTCTCAGTGAGAAAATACACAACCCCTCAATACTTATCTGCAGCTCTACATTGCAGAAGGGGATAGATTGTTACACAGGAGAAAAAAGAATAGTTAGAAAAAAAGTAGCAAACTCTCCTGCAAACTAATAACACTCCATGAAAACATACCCACAATACTCTTAGGCATAGCACATACAATGCAAGGAGTTTTGTTGATGGGGAATAACCCTGCAGATCAAGAAAGGGACGGCATGTAAGCGACTCTGGGTTTATTCACATGAAAAAGGGGTGTGGACCAAAATGTGTGCTTTGAATGTGTTGCAAGGAAAAAGGGAAAATAAGAGAATATGAGAGAATTTGGGGTATCCAGGGAGAGTGTCAACAGGAAGTCATAATGACGCGAATTGTTGGTTTTCCAATAGTTGAACCTTCCAAGCACATTCTCTACCTGAGACTGACATTGCAGAAAAGCATGACTTGCAATGTAGAAAAAAAAGAGAGGTCAGAAAGAAATAGAAAACTCTCTTGCAAACCAACAACAGCATGAGACCATTTCACCACTACTCTGACCATGGTGCATCAAATGAAAGTGGTTTCACCTTCTAAGCTCATTCTCTATCCGAGATAAAGGTGGAAAAAAAAGCATGGGTTACTATGTGGGAAAAAAAAAAGAAAGATCAGAAAAAATATCAAACTCTCTCAATTTTTATGTCCAGCTAATTATATGTGGGCGAAGGAAAGAGAAGAAAGGAAAGGGAAAGAAAAAGGATAGCAAGATGATACAAAGTTAGTCTGAAATCTCATTCAACACCTTTCACTTGTGAACTATCATAACAATTGGAAAGGCATCGAGGATGAGGGAGTAAGAGAAGTAAGAGTACACTATGTATGTACAATGCTTACTTTTTATGTATAGATTGGTGTTGCTCTCAGAGCAAATAAACTTCTTAAAACTTCTTATTACTACTACTACTATATGTGGGCGGTTTTTGGTGACTGACGGAAAAACCACCAAAAACCGCCGTTTTGAGAAAGCTGCAAAACTATCACATAAAAATTTGTCCAGAATTTTGACATCATAATTTGACTGCCAAAAACCACTGAGTATATAGGGAAGTCATTGGGTCACCCTTCCTTTATCCAGGATGTCAGACCAGTTGACAGCACCATGATGCCTGTTCTAAGCTAGTGCAATGCCAGAGAGTTCCAACAAGCTGTCCAAAGCCACTACACCAATATTCTCCTCCTTTTCCTTCCTCTTCTCCATATCTCTTTGCTCTTTAGGCTTCCACAGCGATTTGCCTTCATTCTTGGCTTCTTCAATACAGGCTTTGTCCACTCACCAGCAGGTAAAAGCATATAGCCTGGCTCATTCCCCAATAATGTCTTCTGCAGCCAGGGCCATTTCCAGAGTAGCTCCCCAATGCTGTGTTCTGCCCTCCACAGCCCCTACCTTGGAGTAGGGACTGGTAAAGCCATACTTTGGTTTTACTGTAAATCAATAGTTTGGGTCAGTTACTGTATCCTTGGTCCATGTCCTCCTGTATATGTTGGAGTTATCCTGCCAATATATATCTTGTTTCTTTGCCATTTCTTCCTTCTAGTATTCCAAGCTTGGTGTGCTTGCTATAGTTACCATTGGAGGGATATTTATTATACCGTGGAGCTGATCTGACCACCTCCATGTATGACTGTTGATAATGGGAACCTGGAGCAGGACTGCCTTTAGTAACTTTTGCACTTCCTTTTTTTTTCCTTCACCATAAGATTATTGATCTCCTGGTCAAGAGATTCAATAAAGTCCCTGAATCATACAAACACTGCAAACGAGAATGAGTCTGCATCTGAAAGCTTACCACACTAGCAAGAAACAACTTGACTGTTGGTTTGCTCCTTAACGTCATTTGCACTGATGGAGTCCAAATCAATCTTCCTCTTGGGGACAACACTGGTTCCTTTCTTTTGGTAGGGCAAATCCATTATTTCTGTCAGCCTCCTCCTTTTGGTTTTTCCTGACCAAGGGAGATGGAATCTTGACTGTGATAGTGTGCAAGTGCTCATACTTTTCTGTACACTTACTCTAAAAACTGATTTAGCTTGTCCCCTTTGACAAAACACTCAAGGATCTATTGTCTCTTTTTGCATAGCTTGCAAAGCAGGCTTCCATAAGCAATTACCATTTTGGGCTTTATTTTTCCACATTTTTTTATATATTGCCACACAAGTGCCATGCCTACAATGCTGAGGAAGAAACAGTAGTGCACCTCCTGTTAAGATATCCAAATCTTTGGAAAGATCGCTTTAGAATTTGGAGTGTAGACAATGGAGATAAAGAACAAATCAGAAAGACTGTACAACAAAGCTCCTGTCAAGTGGAAAGAAATGCAATAGAGCTCAAGAGATGGAACAATGTAAGCAAAGTTGTAAACGAGTCTGGAGATTATGGGCAGCAAGTTGAAAGCATGGAAGTTCTTCTGCATTTTATCAGTCTTTGGAAGTAATGTAAAAGTAAGGAAAAGAAAAGAGAGGAAAGGGGAAAGAAAAGGATAGCTAGATGGCACAAAGTTAGTCTGAAAGCTCATTCAAACCTTTCACTTGTGCACTTGAATAACAATTGGGATGGCATTGATGATGAGGGTATAAGAGAAGTAAGAGTACACTATGTATGTATAATGCTTACTTATTATGTATAGATTGTTATTAGCCCACCAACCTGTGCAAAAAGAAACTTTTGTGCAAGACAGTTGTACATTTTTAACCCATGTTGACATACTGTGTTAATGGCATTTGTATTCCTGGGTCATATTGACATAACTCAATAAATAATATAAAAAACCCCATAATGGAAGTACTGCTGTTCCAAGGATGGAGCATTTTTCTTTATTAGGGAGCTTCCAGTTTTTCTCTTCAAAAGCTACTGTGCCAGTACAATAAGCCCCTGGTCATAATCAGGAGAAGCGATTTGACCAAGGAAGAGCTCTTTGGCTTTACTTCTGCCTAGCAACAAAATGACCATCAGTTGGAGCTCCAGGAGACCATCACTTTGCCAAACAAGTCACTTAAGAATATAGTGTTGTGCATGTATCCTCTTTTCCTCTTTCCTCTTGTTCCTTTCATCTTCCTCTTGTTCAATGCTCCTTACAAACCCAAACTAGCGGACAATAGCATCTGTGATAAGAAGGTGAGAATGGCAAAGGAAGATACATTGAAGCCATGGCAAAGCCACTAGTGATATGCATCTATAGTCACAAAGAAATAGCAACTCTCCTGCTGGAAGCCGTTTTGTAAGCTATGTAAAATGAGGCAAAAATCCACAAGTGTTATATTAAAGGGTTGTTAGAGGAAACGTTCAAGTTGGTGATGCAAAAGTATTACTTGAACACTGTCACTGCCAAGGTAGCTCCTTCCCAGGTCAACCAAAAGGAGGAGGACAACAGAAGTACTGAGGATGAAGGAGAAAAGCATCACAGTGCAACTAACTAGTCTGCCATTGTGAATAAAGAAGGGAAGGAGACCCAAAGACCTCAGTTTTAGTCCAACTACTTAGTGTTTTTATGATGAAGTTAGATGTGTTTAGTGAATTTAGATCTTTGTTTATTACCCTGAAGAAAAACTACTAACCCTAATTATACCTAAACTGAGGAAACATAACAGCTTTTCTTATTAGAAAATTGAGGTTAAGAAAGACTTCAGAGCTTCAAAACAGCTGTCTGAGGCCCTTCTTCCTCCTCCTCCTCCTCCTGTTCCTCATACAGCAGGTGATAACAAGCACACATAAAAGCCATCCTAATAGGACTTAACAACAGTTGGTTACAAACTTTCTGCATTACAACCACTGGTTTCTAGTGTTTTGTGACAGGAAAGCCAACATGAAAAGGTGCCATGACCACATGAGAAAGGAAGGAACAAAACAGAACTGCTTGCCTTTAGGACATCTCCATTTACACAAAATATATGGTTATCCCAAACAAACTTGTTGGAAAACTCCAACATAGTAGCTCTTCTTTTCTGCCATCGACCTGAGGAAACCTCTCATCTTTCCTTCTCCTTTCTTGATGTTTCCTTTTTCTGTCTTCTGTTTTATGCTTTGCTCTTTTATGGATCTTTCTTCTGACTTAAATACTGCCTCTCCTTGCTTCTTCTTCTTTTTTCTCTCAGGACAACTTACAACAAAACACAAGATACTTTACTATCACTTGTACTCTTTACTTTTAGTAAATTAAGTTTGGGTCTCGTACTTACTTTGTCTCCACCATCATTCCCGTTTTTATTTTACAACAAACTTAATAAATCTCCTGTTATACCACTCTCTATCCCTATCTATCCTTGTATTTTTATTTCTTTTTTTCATTCTATAAAAGGTCTTTTCCCTGCACATAACTAGTTGGTATCTGTTGAGTTGTTCCCTTACTGGCCTTATCACACTCATGCTAAAAACTTACATGAACAAGCTAGTTATGTGCAAGCAAGCATAAAAAAAGATCTTAACAAAATTACAGTTTCATTTTAGGTATAATTAGGGTTATTAGTTTTTCTTACTTTTTTCTATTCCCTCAACTCTAATAAGAGCAGGATGATTGTGGAGACAAAGTACAAGTATGAAACTGAACTAAATTTACTAAAAGTGAAGAGTACTAGTGATATTAATAGTAAAGTATCTTGTGTTGTGTTGTAAGTTGTCTGGAAAGGAAAAGAAGAAGAAGCAAAGAGAGGCAGTATTTAAGCTAAAAGAAAGATCCATAAAAGAACAACTTTAAACAGCAATCCCCAGATGGATGTCCACTTCTTGAGGAATCAGAGGCATACAGTCATTAAAGGTCACAGTCAAGGGAATCAATGAGTCAACAGGGAGAGCAGCTCAGAGTCTTTACAGTCTCTATGCCGTTCATCTGGTGAAAGACACTCGACTGGGCCATTACTACAGTTCAGGAACTTCTCCCTCATCCTTCTGCCAGAGTTCAGGAGCCAGCAGATGGTGCGGCGAGGCCACCGCCGCATTGGCTCGCCAACGGCCAGAGCCATGCTCACCTGGTCCCACTATTGTTTCAGGCAGAGGCTCCTCAACAAGGCCCAGCAATTTCCGTCCTGTACGGTCTGCCTCTGCGATGAGGAATACACCTCCAAGACCTGCGGCAAGTGCGGCCAAGTCCACCAGTTGGGGAAACAAGACCTTTCGGTGCCCTCAACCCGAGTGTGGCTACCAGGCCGATCGAGATGCCAACGCCGCCCGAAACATCTTGATCCGGTTTTTCACTGCAGGCACTTACCACCTCCTCCTCCTCTGTGAGGGGGCGCGGTAGGCGGTAAGGTTGCTTTGGTGTCGGCACCGTTGCTTATAGCGAGTCGTAAGACAAGCCGTGATAAGGCACACCTAATCTCTGTTGTTTTTGGCTAAGGCGGCGCCAAAATTGAGAATGAATTTTGGCGCCAAAAAAAGAAAAACAAAAACAAACAAACGGTTAGGCAACAACAGAGCAAAGGAGCCACGTAGCAATGGCCACCTCGCTGTCACGCCCCAGCGGCGAAAACGTTAACCCCTCCAAAGCGACCTACTATCAGTTTGGAAATGACGAGGAGCTCACCATGTTTATGCGCCGTAAGGCTGCTGAAAGAAGAAAACGAGAGCACATTGAAGAAAAGAGGAAAGCAGAGGCGGAACAACGAAGATTAAGGGCATTGCAAGACTTAAAACGGTTTCAAGAGTTGCAACTTCAGAGACTAAAAGAAAGAAAACGTCTACAGCGCAAAGCATTAGCCACTCCTCCAAGAGTTGGTCATTATTCCTCTGCGCCACATCACCAAGATACCTCCTCCCTCATTGCTCCCTCTTTGCCCGCAGCCACAGGAAAAGAAAATGCGGCACAGACTTCAGAAGGTGTCATGAGCTCTTCCTCTCATTCTCGCAAAAAGAAATCTATTGTGTCTTCCTCTTCTCTCAACAACCTACATTCAGGCTTCGTAACGGCTATCAAAAGAGAAGCGCAACCCGCAGAAAACGTGAACAAAACAACCAGAAAAACTTGCACCATTTTTCAAAAAACCACCAGCTCCAACCCTAAGAACATTGCTGGTGCCTTCTTTTCTGCAAAAGCGAAAGGTCCGGAAGAAAAGAGGACAAGTTCCAGCCTGCAACCTCCTTCCATTAAGCAAAGTGGCGGCGATGCTAAAGAACGAGAACCATATGCAGACCGCAAGGCACAGCATAAGACCTCACCCTCCAAAGCCAAAGTAAAAAATATTGTCATTACTGGCAGCACTAGTAGAAGAGGCAGGAGAGCAGCTTCCAACTCACTGCCCAAGACAGCATCAAAGGGACAGATGCATGCGTCTTCACTGGCACCCACTCAACCGAGGTGCACCGCAGAAGGAAATGCTTCTAATACTGCAGCGAAGGTGGAGATGGCGATGATTAGAAAAGCATCCCAGGAAGAACAC
This sequence comes from Balamuthia mandrillaris, assembly GCA_031835245.1. Classification (NCBI taxonomy): domain Eukaryota; phylum Discosea; order Longamoebia; family Balamuthiidae; genus Balamuthia; species Balamuthia mandrillaris. The sequence continues at coordinate 10,943 of JAVKOQ010000553.1, read as the reverse complement.
AAAGAAGGTAGCGGTAGCAGGAGTAGAGGGGACGGACCAACTCGGCCACTACCAAGCATAGCAGGGGTGCCTTCCTCCTTTGTCATGGATTGCTTGCAGGAACTGAAGGAAGAGAAGCAACTGCAGCGGCGTTTGATTGGCTTATATGCTTCATCACAGCAAAGCTCCGAGCCACAAGCCATACGCAAGGACGACAAGACTGTTGTGCTGCCTTTGTTGGAGGATAATTACGAGAATGAGGAGGAGGCAACATTGCTGGCCAAGGTTAGGCAGCTGTGGCTATTCAACCAACATGCACTCTCACCGTCGCATTCTCGAGCCTCAGAGGAATACATGTTGGCCACGCGCCACCTCCTATTAACGCAAGAGCAGCGGTGGCTCTGTTGGCAAGACGAAGAACAACAGCTAGAAAAGGCCGCCTGTAGCATCATTTTTGGTGGTTTTAGTGGTTCCAAGCCTTCAACAGCGGCAATGACAGCAGAAGAAGAAGTTGGAGAAGGCCAACGTGGGTTGTAGCGAGCGCAGTTTGTGAGACGCATGTTGACTGTTTGTAAAATGAAGCAGCGTTATGCAGTATTGCTCAACCTTCATCCGTCCCTGTCATGTTGTTCTCATGAGAACCTGTTCGGGCACTTTTCAGCGGGGGTTCCAGGCCAACAGTTTCGTTGCGCTGCAGGTGTGGCAGCTATTAGAAAGAGGAGCAAGCTGTGTAAAGAGAGAAATGGCTTCGTACTGTCGTTGCTGATCCAGGAAGGCATGACATGCCACCGGTCCTCACTCCTGGAAGAGAAGATAAAGTAGGCTGGTTGCTAGAAGAAGCTGGAAGAGGAACACGAGTATATGGTCTATCACTTTGAGAAATGAGACTCCTCAGCTCTGCCGCCAGGTCACTACCCACCACACTAAGTGGCGACAATGGCAGCTGTAATTGTTGTGTCCATGAGTAAAATTAGCTTCAGAAAGTGACTATGAAAGAAAAAGGTGTTACCTCCGAATTTGGTTCTAAGTCTGCTTCGTACCCAACCACGCCATGGTGGCAATAGGGTAATAAGCAAGAAAGCGCATGAGTATTACTGATGCAACCGAGATAAGGAAACAGTACCTGATACGTGCTCTTTTGTACTCACATAGAGTTTAGCAAGGTAGTCGATGGTATCAATATCCACAACTCCTCTCTGGTAAAGCACATAGAGAGTCAGCAACCAAAATAAAATGAGAGACAATTGGAGAAGAGAAGAACCAAAGTGTCAGCATTTAGTAGCTCTGGTGGTAGTTCCACGTTGCCACGTAAGGCTTCACTTCCCAGAGCAGGATCGGGTGGGGCATACCCTACGTGTGCTGTCGCTACAAACGCAAAGTAGCCCTCCCTGTGCATCTTCTTAAAGACGTGGTAAGCACTTGTCAATTTATGCTGCTTGATCTCCTCGTAGAGCTGAAGGAGCTCTTGCCATGTGGCTGACAACCACGTGCGTCAGACAAAGGGCCAAGAGGAGGAAGGGGAGGCGGAAGAGAGAGTTACCCATGGAAACACGAATAAGAGCTTTTGGCCGAAGAAGTTGTGTGGAGTGAAGGAGATAGAGACAATAGAGCACCCCAACTCTCACGATGAGAGGCTGGCTGACGTACAGAAAACCTATTGCAGCGCACGGAAGGCATCCAAGAAGAAGAAATCAATCAACTGCTATGAGAATAAAGAGGAGCAGATAGCAACCTAGCGCTGTAGCGAAAAGACGTTGTGTATATTCCTCACGTTCCATGTCTTTAGGATTGCCATGATGGATCAAACTGAAACTCATCTCCTTCCACACTCTACGAAAGGCAACAAAGTCCACGTTGGCAGTCTTCAGGTTTCATGTCACCAACAATGGGGAAGGTCACAGGTGAGATGTTGTTACGCGAAAAAAAAGAAAGAAAGAAAGCCAAAGCACACCTTTTGATAGTTGTGAATCAAATCCTTGGTATCTTGGAAGAACCCGGGAGGTTTGGAGGTGGCCGATTGCGAAGAGGAAGCCATCTCTTTTCTTCCCAGCCTTCTCTCTCGCGTTTCCTTCTCGTGGTATATTATCTCGGGTCGACCTGCAAATAAGCAGGAAACAGGGAAGGGCCGTTGTGTGCCTACAGGACCTGGGCATTAAACAACGCCAGCGCACAAAAAAAAGGTTGCCTGTTGCGGTGGAGCGGCGCACCCTCCAAAAAAACAAAAGCTCCAAATGTCAGCGGATAAGTAACACAACAAAAAGAGAGAGAGAGAGAGAGACAAGGAAGGAGGAGGAGGAGGAGGAAAAAAAAAAACAAACATTTAGGACCGGCTTTCCTCTGCGCGTTGGCCGCACTCGTGTTCGCCATTTTTTTTTAACTTTTTTCTTTTTTTTTTTCACCGCCAAAATTCACTTTGTTAAATAACGGGACCGAAAAAGAAAACCACAACAACAACTAAAAAACTTCAACGAACTCCACAGGCAAAGAAAGAGGCAGTTCAAAAAAAAGCAAAAAAAAAGCAAAAAAAATAGTGGCCACCACCACACCACACCTGCTTGCCATTCTTTTTTATCTTAACCACCACTATTCCATCCATCCTCCTAAAACCGCCTTCTTCTGTGAGAGGAACCTTGTTCTTGTGCTTTTGCTTGTGTAGCAAAAAGTGGCGCCTTCTTCTTGTTTACAACACCCTCAGCAACAGCAGCAGCAGCAGCCGGTGCCACCACCAACAACTGTCTTTATCAACTGGCAACCTGCCTAACGACCTAGCTGCCCAACAATCACTCTCAACTAGAGGTGGGCCAACAAGCAACCCAACCAACAAGAAGGAATACCTTAGCGCTACAGTAGCACGGCAGAGTGGTGGCGGTGCCCATGCAAGAGAAGAGGAAGAAGAAGAAGAGAGGTTCGACCAACATGCTTGCCACCCACATCGGTGGTGGCAGTAGCAGTACCGCCGGCAGTGGGCTTGTCAGCAATAGTGCCCTGCATGAGCGCAGGCTATCTTCAGAGGGGGAGGAGGCCGAGGGCCTTGCCCCGCGCAAACCCACCACCGCTTCTACTAGCAACGGTAAGAGCGAGAGTGACAGTCACAGTGAAGAAGAGGCAAGCTATCCCCCTTCCACCTCCACTTCCACAGACGGAGAAGAGGACGAGCAAGACCAAAAGGAGGCAAACCATACAGAAGAAAAGATAAAGTTGCAACAAGTTAAAGAAGAAGAAGAAGAAGAATCAGCAGGGGCACATACCAGTACCACCAGCAGCAGCAGCAGCAGCCAGGAGGCCTTGGGGGATGACGAAGAGGAACTATCTGATGTGGACGAGAACAAAGGACTGAAGGGCAGCAACAGAAGGAAGCGTAGCCCAACAGCAAGAGGAGAAAAAACTGGAGAGGCTGGTAGTGCTGGCAATAGCAGTGATAAAGAAAGTTGCAGTAACGAGGGAAGCAGCAGCAACAGACGAGGTAATGCCTCGAGAAAGAAAAAGAAAAAAAGAAAAAAGAAAAAGCGGGCAACCTACCAACAGCAAAAGGACCAACTGTCAAACTCACAGTACTCCAACGGCATCAATATAATGGGAAGTGGCAGCGGTTTGGATTTCACCTGGCGAATTAAAGACACAGAAATAGTTTATCGCACAAAATCCCCAAAGACGGTCAACCAGTACATCCTCGGAGAGGTTCTGGGCAAGGGTTCTTATGGAAAAGTGAGAGAAGCCCTCGACACTACTACCCTTCATATCGTTGCTATCAAGATTCTTAAAAAGCAGCTCCTGCGAAAGCTACCTGGCGGCGGTGGCGAGGCCAGCGTCAAACAAGAAATCGCCATCATGAAAACCCTCAAACACCCCAACGTGGTCGCCTTCATCGAATCCTTCTCAAATGAAGAGAAAGGGAAATTATATCCTTTTACTCCATTGCTATTGGCACCCTTCTCAATTATCCTTTCTCTCTTTCCTTGACTTAACGCACGTATATTGTATTGGAGCATGTAGGTGGAGGAACCTTACAGGACTTGCTTAACCGTGTCAGCCCGTCTCGTCTCTCACTCAAACAAGCACGAAGGTTATGCCTCCTCTCTCTTTCTTCTCATATCTTTTTGGAAGGTCTTTTTAAAAAACAACAAAAAAAAAAATGGTTTTAATACTAACGGCATGCGCTGCAGTTTCTTTTTGGATCTCATAAACGGATTGGAATATATACACGGGCAAGGCGTTGTTCATAGAGGTGACGTTTTGCCTTTATTCTCTCCTTGGTCCCTCTTCAACTCTCCTCTCCCTCCCTCTCCGCTTTCCTTCTCTCCACCTTCTTACCTTTACCATTTCTCCAAACGAAAATAGATATCAAACCAGGAAATCTGATGATCACGGAGGAAGGTAAACTAAAAATATCGGACTTTGGAGTCGCAGAACAGCTCAGCGCTTATGACGATCCATCGTATTCTTCCAAGACACAGGGCTCTCCTGCCTTCCAACCTCCTGAAGTTGCTTCCGGTACTCCCCAGCCAACCAGTAATGCAAACAATCGAACAAACAAAAAACTCACAACAATCAAATGTAGGAGCGGAGCGAATTACAGGCGTGAAAGGAGACGTGTGGGCCGCAGGCGTTTCTTTGTTGGTTTTGCCCTAAGCCTTTTCAGCTAAATTGGTGACCAAATGCTGACAACCCATCACTCTACAATTGCAGGTATTACATTATAACGGGCAAGTACCCATTTGAGGGCAGCACTGTCTACACTTTGTTTGAGAATATCGCCAAAGCTGATTATAACATACCTGCTTGGGTGGATCGCCCCCTTGCTGATTTGTTGCACGGCATGCTTGAACCTGACAAAGAGAAACGATTTTCCATCGCCAAGATAAAAAGCCACAGGTGCTCTCCTTCCTGTTGCTTTTTGTGGGAAGCTGCTATGTGGGCTAACCATCTTCTAACACTCCTGTTGCAACATTATAAGGTGGTTTTTGCAAGAAATCCGTGAGGAAGAGGAGGAGGGTGGAGAAACTGCAGAGATACTACCAAGCAGGACCATGTTCACACCAGAGTTCATCGCAGAGGTCAGCAAGAACAACAAAGAAGACGACATACGAACTAACACAAGTAGCAAATCCTTAGCCTCCACCACGAAGCGGGCTTGCACTTGCATCCTTTTCTAGCACTCAAGTCTACTCACTCTCTCTCTCTCTCTCTCTCAAGCACAATTTTTTTGTACTGTAAATGTAACAACACGCCTTGTTAATGGTGGTAATAAGAAGAGGAGGAGGATGAATTAGGTGGAGGCTCCCGTGAGCCCGCTCGCTGGGAAGAGGAGGAATGATGTGAATGGGAGCGATGGCTAGAAGAGTAATGCGTCCTAGAAGAACGCGAAGATTGTTCTCCACGAGAGCTGCCATGGTGGAAGCTATGGGAGGGCTCACCACGCCCTCCGTTTGTGTAGGAAGAAGAAGAGGATGAACTTCTCGAAGAATGAGACTGGTGGCGATGACCATCACTTGGTGGCAGCACTAACGGATAGCTGCCGCTACTCGAGCCGCTTTGAGAAGGCCGTGTGTGCCTACTTTCTTGAGAAGGATGGGAGGAAGCCGAAGGCATCATTCGCGGCCTCTTGCTCATCTCATTAGTTGAATTCTGTTCGTGCCTTCGTCGCTTTGTTTGAAACTCGTGGGAGGAAGGATATTTGGGAAGACTGGTTGTGCAACAAACGGTCTTAGCAAGCAAAGAACAATAAAGCAAGGAAAGGGAAAGCACCACCAACCTTGACGGCGGGCAAGGCATTGGATCTGTCCAAAAGTAATCACTGTCGAGAGCTTGTTCTGCCGTGATGCGTTTTGAAGGATCTAAACAGAGCAGCCGTTCCACCAAATCCAACGCTGTGGGTGGAAAGCTAGCAGCAAGAAAGGGGAGAAAGAGCAAATTTTAGACGAGCTTGAGGATAGCGGATTCAAGTTCAAAGATCAAGTAGAGAAAGTGAGATTAGATTAAAACGGTGACATACTCTTTGAAGACTTCACGAAGACGGGGCTTGTATAGCTTTTTGGGTTTGAATTTATACCAGGGAAGTTTTGAAACACCTGGCCAGCTTGCTTCAGAGGGAGTACCACATAACTTGAAGATTAAGCCCAACTGATCAATCTCGTTGCGTCCTGGAAACACAGGTTTCCGCCACAACAGTTCTGCCAAAATGCAACTTTGAATTGTTTTATTTTAAAGCACCACCACGTTTGGCAAGAAGATGAGAAAGGATGAACCAAAAAAAAAAAAAAAAGAAAAAGAAAAAGAAAAGAAAATAAAGCCAGCTTACCCTACAGACCACATGTCAATGGCAGGGCCATAGCTTGTAGCACCAAGTAGAAGCTCGGGAGGGCGGTACCATAAGGTGATAACACGATTGGTGTAGTCCTTTTCCTGTTCGTTGTAGGGCCGAGCAAGGCCAAAGTCTGCCAATTTGAGTTGGCCTTTGTTATTGATGAGAAGGTTGGAGCCTTTGATGTCCCGATGAAGGACGTTGTTCTTGTGACAGTAGTGCAGCCCCTCCAAAAGTTGCTTCATGTAGCATTTGATTTGACCCTCTGAAAACCAACAACTTTTGAACTGAGGAGACTCCATGAGGCCCGTAAGGTCATGATCCATGTACTCAAAGACCATGTAAATACTTCCTTTACCATTGTTTAGATTGGAGGCCTTGGACGTTACTATCTCTTTCAGTTTTATGACGTGTTCCGAGTCCAGCTCCTTCAATATTTTGATTTCTCGAATTGCTGTGATGGGAAACTGTGGCAAAGAACCCGCGAGGATGAGAAGAGGCCGCTTGGTTTGTGGGAAGCGGGTTTTAGAGGAGAGTACGTACGCCTTCCTTTTCATTGTCCATTCGCACCTTCTTCAGAGCCACTATTTCTTTCGTGTACTTGTTGCGAGCCTTATAGACTTGCCTGTGTGGAACCAAGCAATGTTTTTAAGTAACCGCCAGAAGAAGTAGCAGAGCAGGATGAATGAGAAAAAGAACAGAAAGGTCCCAAAGGAGCAGAAGAGTACGAGGAGAGCTGTACTCTAGCCGTATGGAGCAAAGAGGAAGAAGAAAAAACAAGGAAACCAACCCATAGGTGCCTTCTCCAATCTGTTCCAGCTTTTGGAAAATCTCAACGCTCCTAGAGCCCCACTCATGGGTGGCTTGGTCCTCTCCGCCTTCAGTAGAGCGATAAGGGGAACCAGATGGGGCAGAGGAGGGCGAGGCAGAGCCAGAGAGCATGTGTAGCGTGCTTACAACCAAAGATTGTGCTGAGTTTTATGTTGTTGTTGTTGCTCGTATTTCTTGTTTGGCAACAATGCCTTCATGTCCCCCATGATACTTGTGGAGGAGGTTTTGGAGGAGGGGCAACCCTAGCCCACCACCAAGCAGAAGCAGGGCGGAGGCACAACCCTAACCTCATGCGCCCGTTGCTGAATACAGCACCGCCACACAGGCCGCCGGCGGCGGCTGAGGGGCAATCATGCCAGGAACCGAAAAACAAAAAGGGGCAAAGCAGCAGCCGCGGCAGCAGCCACAACACTCCAGTGGGACTTGTTGTTGTGGTGGTGGTGGGTGCTCTCTCTTGTGTGACTCTCCACACCTACTCCCAGAGGACAGCCAAGCCAAGCCAAGCCAAGCCAAGCCACGCCTGCTGATGCCCCCCTTTCATTTAAATACCAACTAAAAGACCACAAAACCAAGCCCTAGAAAGACACAGACAACGAGTAGAAGAAAGAGAACACGGGCACATTAGTACGTTGCTTGCCTTCCTTCGGTATGATCTCTGCAAAAAGGAACGGCTCTTCTCCCTCCCTCCATGCCAATGGTGCTGTTGGAGCATTAGGACACGACGCACCTAAAGAGCCTCACTCTCTTGCACTCAGCGAAGAGAACATGAACGATTCTTCAGAGGAGAACCTCTCCGAGGGATCTGGAGCCTTTCTGGAGCCCATCGCGGAGTCTTCAGCACCGCCTACCAGTCGCAGGGAAAGCAAGTCGGGTGCAGCGGGAAGCAGGTTTCCTGCTGCTGGAGAGAGTGGTCGTGGCAACTTTGTTGTGCCTAGACCTCTCCCTAACATCGATCCTTTGAAGGCAGAGCGATTAGAACAGAGACTTACCGCATTTACCTCCACCGCCCCCTTTTCTTCCTCTCCTTTTACCACCACCAGCATCACTTCCACCCCCACCTCCACTTCCGCTGCCGCCAGCAGCACTGTCTCCTCCCTCCTTGCTACATCGGTTACTCCTTCTCCCTCAACTGCTGCCCCTTCAACCGCTCCCGCGTTGCAATCTCAAACCTTAGTGACGGACCAGCCACAACCTTCTCTAACCGTCCCTACGTTCTCTGACTTCATGGCTATAGAAGAGGTACGACCACTCAGCAACCATTATTTTCTTGCTTCACTTGCTCACCTTTTGTGTTCATCTTCTAGAACCTATCAAAAAGTGGAGATGAAGGGAACAAGGACGGCGACAGCACCAGCAGCTCCCGCATGACAAAGCGAAAGCGGTTCACCCTTGAAGAAGATAAAAAATTAGTGGAGGTATGCATATTTCCTCTCTTCTTCGAGCCTTAAACAGGAGGGAAGCGCAACGGAGCTTGTTGACTAACGATTCGATCAACGAACAATAGGGCTATAACGCGTTTGGGAATGATTGGGAAAAGATACGCAGTTGGGGAAATATGGAACGTACTGCAGACCAGTTAACCCGCCGGTTTTCGAGACTTAAAAAGTCCCATCCCGACATTCTTCAACAAGTTTCCTCTTCCTCAAAAACATCTTCTTCCTCCGTAGTATCCAAGCTTGACCGCACTTCTCAGGATATGTTGAGCCCCGAATCATCGCAACCTCCAAGAAAAGTACAACGACTCAATTCGACAGTATTGGATGATGGCGCTGGCCCCAGTGCTGCGACTCCACCTGCGCCATCTGTACTTATTTCTAGCGGCCAAACTTGCCCAAGAGGATCTGAACAAGACGTCGAGTATCCCTCTCTTTCGTCAGGTGACGAGTTCATCCCTAAAGACAAAAGAACAGAAGAAACATCTAGACTAGAGGAATTGCGAGTTCAACAAGAACGGTTGCTAGTGGATCAAGAGAGACTTGCTCAACTAGAAACAGCGTTGAAAGAAAAAGAACTTGCGTTACTTGAGCGCGAAGCGCAGCTACAGCATCAGTTTGAGCAAGCTCACGCCAAGGTTTGTCCGTTTCATGGGTTATAGTTTTTCTTCAGCACTTTTGTCTAACACACCGGTCAGTCTCGAGCTATGATTCAAGAACTATTAATTCAAGCCTCTGAACGGGAAAGAGAGGAAGACCGCCAGAAAGTTATGATGGATTGTCTCCGACTCGGACAGCTTGTTTTTGAAAGGTATCTCCTGCTTGTGGTCACGATAAACTTTTATTTTAATTTTTCAGCACAAACGCTTACCCTTGATTTTATTTTTCACTCGAAATAGACATGGGACCGAATACCATGAAATATGGCGAGAAGGCAAAGCATTCAAGGATTTGAAGAAAAAGAAAGACGTCCTTGTCAACAAGAGAAATGCACTTGAGGAACAAAGAAAGCAGTTGCGAAAAACAAAAACGAAATCCGCTAGTTCTGGTGCAAGCAGCAGTAGCTCTGCCGGTAGTAGTGGCAGTAGTACTGGTGGAGGATCGGATGAAGGGGTTGTTGAAGATGCCGCCTATGAAGAATATGTACAAATTCAAGAAGAGATTATTCGGTTGCAGCTTCAGCGGTTCAAAAAGGTATGTTTATTTGCTCTTTGGTCATCTCGGCTTGTTACTTACTCTTGAAGTTATTGCAGGAGGAGGCAGAACTAGAAGAGCAATTAAACAAATTGGTCTTTGAAAAGAAACTGCACATTCGAGAACTAAAACGTGCCAGCGACGAAGATAATTCTCGGTTCAACAATCATCCTGTTCTCAACCAGCGGTATCTTCTTCTTAACCTGCTGGGCAAGGGTGGATTTAGTGAAGTTTACAAGGTAATTAAAGTTTTCTCGTTTCTTGTGAACGCCTGTTTTTTAAAAAATATTCAAATCTTCCTTTGATATGCCAAAGGCCCATGACCTGCAAGAAAATCGACAGGTAGCGTGCAAGATACATCAATTGCACAGCTTTTGGGGAGAAGCAAAAAAGCAAAACTACACAAAACATGCCGTGCGGGAGTACAAGATTCATAAGGACCTTAACCATGCCCGCGTGGTATCTCTTTTTGACGTTTTCAAAATCGACGAGAGTTCCTTTTGTACAGTGCTGGAATATTGCGATGGCGGCGATTTAGATATGTACCTTAAGACGCGCAATCGATTATCAGAAAAGGAGGCTAGGATTATTGTACTTCAAATATTTAGCGGACTGAAATATCTCAACGAGCAGAAAAGGCCCATTATCCACTATGACCTCAAGGTACATTCATACAGCAATATGAAAGAGAAAACCAGGAGAGAGAGAGAGAGAGAAGGAGGGAGAGAACCAGAGAGAGAGAGAGAGAGAGAGAGAATCAACATTATACTAATAATGTTTCATAATTAGCCAGGGAATATTCTGTTCTCGGATGGCGCTGTAAAAATCACCGACTTTGGCCTTTCTAAAATAATGGAAGAGAACACAAATGCCATGGAGCTCACTTCACAAGGAGCCGGGACCTATTGGTTCGTTGCACGTCGTTGGTTTTTGCTTGCTCGTCTTTCTTACACTGCGCTTGCAGGTATCTTCCCCCAGAATGCTTTGAAGTGGGAAAGCAAGCCCCACGAATATCCTCAAAAGTGGATGTATGGTCAGCTGGTGTTATATTCTATCAGCTCCTTTACGGCAAAAAGCCTTTTGGGAACAGTTTTTCTCAGCAAAAGCTTCTAGTGGAGAATGTTATCACTCAGGCCTGCAAAGTAGAATTCCCCAGCAAGCCCGCCGTTACTCAACAGTGCAAGGTGCGCTTGCTCTCTCCTCTC
>JAVKOQ010000552.1:7500-28185 GCA_031835245.1 Balamuthia mandrillaris | reverse complement strand
GGAGGAGGCGAAGTGCTGCCCTCGCTCGATCGTTACAAGAAACAGGAAGAAATGGAGAGGAGAAGGAAGAAGCAGAAGGAGAAGGGGAAGAGAGTGCCCACCATATTCTATTGCTCGAGGACGCATGGGCAGATAGCGCAGCTGGTCAGGGAGCTGAGGAGGACGAGCTACCGGCCGAAAATGACTGTGCTGGCCTCCAGAGAGCACTATTGCATTCATCCACGTATTTCCACGATGCCAAACAAGAACCACGAATGGTATCTTTTTTCTGTTTTTTTTTTCTGCCCTTCCTCTTCTTGTTTGTCTTCTTCTTCTTGTTCTTCCTCCTCTTCCTCCTCCTCTTCCTCCTCTTCTTCTTGTTCTTGTTCTTCTTCTTCTTCTTCTTGTTCTTCTTCTTCCTCCTCCTCCTCTTCTTCTTCTTCTTCTTCTTCTTCTTCTTCTTCTCTTCGTCGTCCTCCTCCTCCTTTCTTCTAGCTCACTCGTCTGTATTTTGAAACACAAGCAAGCGGCTGAACGACACTACCGGTTGTAAATTCAAGCATAACAAGAAAGAGCTTCAACGGCATCCTTCCATTCAACCCGGAGGGCACTCTGAAGTTTGGGATATAGAAGGTTTTCCACTTCCTCTTTTGACTTGTATCCTCCTTTCTTTTGCTCCTATCTCATGACGGTAAATTCTGGGATTCAGACTTGGTAAGCTTAGGAGAGGAAGTGCAAGGATGTCCTTACTTTGCGGCCAAAAGAATGGCCAAACAAGCGGAGCTGGTGTTCTGTCCTTACAATCACATTCTGGACGTTGGCGTTAGAGAGAACTTTCACATCAAGTTGGATGGCAATATTTTCATCTTTGACGAAGCTCAGTATGTATCTTTACTTTCTTCTTTCTGTTCTTTCTATTTACTCTTCTCTGCTATTTCTCTTCTCTTACTTTTTTTTTTTGCGTTTGTTCATTTTAGCAATATCGAAGATGCTGCACGAGGTGCTACAAGTATTGAAGTAGATTTAGAAGATCTTCAAGGTACATATCTGTGTTAGTAGCATTGCCTCAGTTTACAGAATTTTTTTAATACTCATTTTCTTTCATGTAAAGACTTTGTGCAAGAAATGTATTTGGTATTTTCAGCTGCTACCTCTCCAACCGTTCGAGCTGCTTTTGCATCTCTTCACAAGGTTTGTTTTCTTTCTTTCGTATTCTTAAGTACTCTGTTGTTATTTTTATTTTCCTCTTCTCATCTTCACCACGCACAACAACGACCAGCTATTTAGCGAGTTGGAAGGGTGGTTCAGGTATTACACTCGTCATCTCGTTCTTGCTATTTATTTTCTGCAGCCCAATTGATCTTGTTGCTCATGTTAAAACAAAACAAACCTTCGAAACATTTTAAGCAATGCTATAACATTGCTAACACCAAAAGATTTCGAGAACCACAGCAACGTATGGCGAGGAGAAGAAATCGTTGGCATATTGGCTCGTAACGGATTAACCCACGAAAACTTTGCTGATTTCAATAAACGCATGTTGGAAGTTGCTAAACATGTCGCCACATTGAAAGAATCCGAGCCTCATCTTTCAGCTAAGTCAATGATAATCCTTGAAGGTTAGTCCTCTCTTATTTTTTTTCCCCCTTTTTCTAACCTTCATTCCAACAGGACTATTTCGAGTGTGGAAGTATTTGCTATCGTCAACAGATGCCAACAACGACTGTGCCAACGACTACAAGATGCTCATCCAAAAGACTGCCAAGCGTGACAAACGCCACCAACGCAGCTTCTGGACTCATCGCCTCTGCTTCTGGTGTATGAACCCTGCTGTAGCCTTCCGTCCCATCGCCCAAGCGGCTCGCTCCGTGATCCTCACCTCTGGGACTCTCTCCCCCTCTGACTCTTTCAGCTCGGAGCTAGATACTAGTTTTGAGGTTAGGTTGGAGGCTCCACATGTGATCGATGCCGTGAAGCAAGTTTGGGTGGGCGCTATCGGCGAGGGACCACACCAAGCCACTATGGGGCAGGCACAGGAGCCAATTCCTTTGCACGCGGTGTTTAACAAGGTGGACAACTTGTTGTTTCAGGATGCGGTAGGGGAGGCGGTGTTACAGTATTGCAGGGTCATTCCACATGGGGTGTTGTGCTTCTTTCCAAGTTACTTGTTGTTGAACAAGTGTGTAGCAAGATGGAGGGCCACGCAGCTTTGGAAGAAACTGGATAGCATCAAACGAATTCTCGTAGGTTAGCAATTTTTCTTTTGACTTTCTGCAATTCCTTTCTTTTTTGACTTCGATTCTAACTCGGTCTGTTTGTTTCTTGCTGATTACATCCAAAGAACCACAAAACAAAGATGATGGAGACTTTGATAGTATTATATCGGAGTACTATTCTGTGATTAAACGGAGCACGTTATTAGAAGAAGAAAGGAAACAAAAGAAAGCTGAAGATCCTCTTCCTTTGCGCTTGGGTGGAGGAGCGCCAAAACAACGAGGAGAAAGCGGGGCCATCTTTTTTGCTGTGTGCAGAGGCAAAGTAAGCGAAGGTCTCGACTTTAGTGATAACAACGCCCGGGCTGTTATCGTCATAGGAATTCCTTTCCCGAGCGTGTATGTTTCTCCTTTGATTTTGTCTTTCCTTCTTTCTTGCTGATCTTTCTTGCTTACAGCAAAGAGCAACAAATTGTGCTGAAAAGAGAGTATAACGATGAACATTGTCGCTACAAACCTTTATTGGATGGCTCTCGCTGGTACTCACTTCAAGCATGGCGAGCATTGAACCAAGCCGTTGGACGATGCATTCGCCATAAGAACGATTTTGGTGCTATCATACTGTTAGGTCTGTCTTTTTTCCTTTATTTCGTTATTTTCCTTTGCTTGTTCTTGTACCTCTTCTTGTTCTTGTTCTTGTGTTTGTTCTGGTTCTTCTTGATCTTGCTCTTGTTCTTGGCTTCTTATTCTCTTTTGATGTCACCCAAATAATATAAAGATCAACGCTTTTGTCAAGAATCGACGGTATCAAAACTTCCACGCTGGATTCGTAACAACGTCCGCCAATACTCATCCTTCTCTGATTCTCTTACTTCTCTCAAATGCTTCTTTCATCCTTCTTCCTCGACTTCTTCGTCTTCATATTCTTCTGCCTCTTCTACTGCTTCATCTTCTTCGTTCTTGCCACAGAATTCATGTTCTCCTGTTTCGTCAACCTCATCCCCGTCTTCATTTGATTTGCCTTCAAATCATAGCTCACGTTCCATCACACCTCCTGCAAAACGACCTCCTCCTTCATCATCTTTTTCTTCTTCCTCTTCCTTTCCTCTTCGTGATCATTCTGCTCAATCACAGTATTCGGTTCAGTATTCAAATACACAGTCCTCTTCTTCAGCTTCTTCTCCCCCCAAAAGACAAAAATCTTCATCTTCTGCTTCTTCTTCTTCTTCTTTTGCCAACACTTCGTCACCCATGTTTCTGTGTTGCAACAAATGCGGAGCACGAGTGGCATTGGCAAACGTGTTGACACGCCAAAAGCAACTCATTCACAAGCCATATTTTCGTCTGCTCACCAATTTTGCTTTGCAGCAACAACTAGAGGATCTATCTTTTAACACCAGTAACACCAATGAGGCATATGTGATCACTCCTGCGATGCTGCTGAATGAGAATTGCTCGGCATTGCCTGCGAACGATCGACCTGACATATTCCCTGAACCAAGCTCTTCTTCTTCTTCTTCTTGTTCTTCTTCTTCTTCTTCTTCTTCTTCTTCTTCTTCCCTTTCTTCTTCTTCTTCCCCTTCCTCTTCCTCTTCCTCTTCTTCTTCGGGGCTGAGCGTGTGGGCACCACAAGACATGCTGGCGTATGTGCCGCTGTTCTGTCGGTCCTGCCCTGCCACGCCCTATCCGCCTTGGTTGGGTCTCGTGGTGGCCGCCTCCAACAAAAGAGACAGGCACTTGCTAAAGCAAGTGTGGATGTCCGCTGCGTTGGTCCATCTGCAGAGCCCTTCTTCCATTCCTCCTTCTCTTCCTTCTTCTCTCCAAGAATGATAAGAATGCATGTTATTTTTATCGAAAAGTGTAAATAAGAATTCTGCTTCTTTATCAGTCGACAATGCAATTAATTTGTCGACAAAATTACGTGGATCTGTCTCACATCCAATCTCGTGTCCATCGCCGCATGAACAAACGAAGAAAAGTGGCGGAAGGAAAAGCGAACGGAACGAAAAATACGCGGCAGAGCGAAGGGGGGGAGGGCACCAACCAGCGCCCCATACACGCACGCGAACTTCTGCTGCGCGCTTCTGTTTTTGTTTTCAATTTCTTGGCTGTGAGTTCACACGCACACACGCTAAGGATTTATCAGTGACTTTTTTTGTGTGTGTGCGTATTATTATTTTTTTTTGATTCCCACCCCTTTTTTTTGGTTAACTTTTTGTGCGTGTAACACTTGCTCATCATCAATCTTCTCTCGTGCTTTTTTTGTTTGATGCTCTGTTTTTGTGTGGCTGTTTTGTTGTGTGTGTTACAACAGATTTGTTCCATCCGTAGTGAACAACAACCCCATCGATCGATTACTTGCCTCGCCGTACTATTTGGATGGGAGTGAACAAAAGCAAGCTCCACAAAGAGCTTGATGACATTTGGGCCACTGTGGACGAGGACTCTGACAACGAAGGAGGAGGGAGAGGAGGAGGCTCCAGCAAGAAAAAACAGGCAAGACAAGGGATTACTGAGGAAGAGGAGGCAGAGAGAAGAGAGGCGGTGAAAAATAAGAGAGATGCCCTTACCAAGAAGAAAGGCAAAGAGAAAGAGGTGAAAAGAGAGAAAGTGGAGGAAGAGGTGGAAGAAACGGGGGAGAAGGAAGTCAAAGTCGGTGAAGAGCAGCAACGGCATCAAAAAGAACTTCAGCCAGCAGAAGTACCACTTGAAAGCGAAGCGGAGAGTGGAGCAAACGCAATAGAGGATGGAGAACAACAGGTAGAAGCAGAACGCGATGCCATAGCAGAAGCGCGAAATGACGACAGCAGCGGTGATGACGATGGCGAGAGCGAAGGGACCGAAAAGAATCCGTTTGACGAAGAAGTAGTACCGCCACGAAAACAAAGGGAAGAACATGAAGAAGCGGAAGAAGTTTTTATGACCCCAACAGACAAGCAGAACTTCAGTCAATTTGGTGGAGCAGATGAAAAGGAAGAAGCGCATCCTACAGAAACGGAAATAGAAGAAGGCAAGCAACAACGAAAGGGAGATGAAGATGAAGCGCACGCTTCTTTCGACAAAACAGACGACGCACCACAAGACAAACAAACAGAAGAACAAGAAGAACAAAAACAAAGTGATGACGAAGACAAAGCAAAGGAGATGAACGATGAACAAGAAGAAGACCTATGGGGAGATTTTGCATCTCAGCCAACTACAAACGAAAAACATGAAGTAACAGCAGAAGAGAAACAAGAAGAAGAAAAGGTACAACGAGAACTAGAATTTGAACCAGAACAACTACCAGAGCCACGACAACATGAACCAGCGTCAGAAGCCGATCAAGAACTAGTGTCAGAAGTTGAACCCGAACAAGAACCTCAACCACAACCACAAAAAGAAAAAGAAAAAGAGGAAGCACCACAACCAGAACCACAACAACACGAACCAGCGCCCGAACAAGAACTAGTGTCGGAAGTTGACGCCGAACAAGACCCACAACCACAACAAAACGAGGAACCTCAGCATCTACAATCACAACAACTTCCGAGTGAGGAAGGAGAACAAGCACAGCTCGAAGTTGAACTCGGCCAAGAAGCTCAGCCACAACAAAACGAAGAAGTACAGAGAGAAGGAGAACAAGCACAGCTCGAAGTTGAACTCGAACAAGAACCTCAGCCACAACAAGAAGAAGAGCGGATAGCACGGGAAGAAGAAGCAAAGTTGGAAGTTGGAGTTGAGCAGGATCAACAACCACAACAAAAAGAAGAAGACCACAAAGAAGGAGAAAAAGAAGAAGTGCAGCTGGAAGAAGCAGAACAACAAGGAGAAGAGGCGGCGAAGAACATTGATGAGGGACGACAGCCCATAAACGAGAAGGAAACAGAACAAGACGCAAACGGAGATGAAAACGAAGAACAACAAGAAGAAGATCAACTGGAAGGAGAGGAAGACGACGCAGAAAGGGGATCAGAAGAGAGAGCAGCAAACAAACCACAACAGCAGCAGCAACCCTCCAAAAAGAGCAGAAAACAAAAACGGAGAAGAGGCAAAAACAGAAACAAATGATCATGATGATGAGCACCCCAACCAAGCGGAACCTATTTTATTTTTATTTTTTCGATGTTGTTTAAAGTGAGTGCGTGTGTACATAAAACAACGCAAAGCGAACCTCTCCTAGTTTTTTGTTTTTCCCCCAAACCATTTTTTTTTTGTTTCAGGGAAATACCAACAAAAAAATTATAAATAAAAAATTTGTTAATTTTTTATAATTTTTATTTAAAAATTTTTAATCAAAAAAAAACAACATGGAAGGAGAGGGAGACCAACAAGCGCCAAGAAGGCCGACGACCGCAAAGCTGCGGCTGTTGTTCCTGGCGGGCGGCCAGTCCAACGGGTTGAAGGGGGAGGCCTCCTCGCTGTTGGCGGCGATGGAGGGCTTGGCCCATTTTAAGGTGGAGCACGCGGCCGACCTGGCCACCGCTTTGAAGAAGTTGAACGAGAAGAAGACGAAGAAGAAGAACAGCCAAAAGAAGGACAAGAAGAAGAAGAAGACGAAGACGACGAGGGAGGGGGAGGAGGAAAAATTTGCAGATGCTTTGCCGTATTACTCTGTGGTGGTGACTAAACTTGGCGGTCGCTCTGATGGATCGGATGCGTACGTTTGAACCTATTCTCTTTGCTTCTGTTTCCACTTCGTCTCTTTTCCTCCTTGTTTGCTTCTCCTTTTGCTTCTCCTTCTCCTTCTCCTTCTCCTTCTCCTTCTCCTTCTCCTTCTCCTTCTATCCTCTTATGTCCGCTTTGCAGCATCGCTCACCTCGCTTCCAATGAAGAGGTTTGCCGTTGGTGGCAGCAGCCAGACAGGCGGACAAACGCACGTTCATAGCGGTGCACAGCTGGACGGCGGCCAACTCTGCGCACACGCGGTTGTCCTGCTTTGACAAGGGAGCCAACATGGTGACGGCCTCCTCCTCGGACCTGCTTTCCACTCTCACGACCATCGCCGCCCAAGGCACCAACAACAAGTACGTTCTCCTCCTTCTCCTGCTCCTTTTGCTCTTCTTTCATCTCATCTCATGGGATGAAACGAAACAGCAACGAGACGGTGTATCAGTGCCCAACGTGCGGCTTAGAAAACCTCACAGCTTTTCAGCTGTACGCGCATCACCCTCTTTACCATGTTAACGAACCCAACACCCCAACCGTCTGTCCTCTCTGCACCAACGAGGGGGACAAGAAGAAGTACGTTACCTCTGTTCTGTGTTTCTTCTCTCTCTCTCTCTCTCTCTCTCTCTCTCTCTTTCGCTCTCCTCTCTCCTCCGTTTCGATATGTTGATGATGTTTTCTTATCAATTGAAGAAAGTGGAGCCGATTCCCTGTGCATCTGTTCAATGAGCATGCCCCGCCTGGAGCACATACCGAAGACACGACGGAGTCATGTAAACTTTGCCAAACTCATCATCTTCCATCAGACTCAAACCTCTAACATCCTCTCTCTGTTTTGGTTCTTTTATCTTCATCGTCTTATTCGTTCTTCTTCGTCTTGTTCTGCTTCGTCTTCTTCTTCTTCTTCTTCTTCTTCTTCTTCTTCTTCTTCTTCTTCTTCTTCTTCTTCTTCTTCTTCTTCTTCTTCTTCTTCTTCTTCTTCCTCTTTTTCTTCCCTTCTTCTTCCTTGTTCCTTCTTCTTGATCAATAGTGATATATGCATTTGCGTTGGTAGTTTGTCAGAGACGTTCAGATGGACGTTTTCTGCTTGTACAAGAGTTTTGCAATACCGGCTTTTGGTTGCCTGCTGGCAGGGTTGATGCTGGTTTGTTCGAACTTGTTCTTTCTTTCGTTCATTCGCTTGACTATTGTTTGTTATATTAAAGGAGAAAAACTGGGGGAAGCGGCCATACGAGAGACCAAGGAAGAGGCTGGAATAGATATAGAGCTTACGGGAGTTTTACGCATCGAATGGTCCCCTGGCAGAACATTAAAGCGAGATGGTAACTTCTTGTCATTTCTCTATCGTTCTGTCTCTCTGCTCTCTGCTCTCTGCTCTCTCCTCTCTCCTCTCTCCGCTCTCCTCTCTGCTCTCTCCTCTCCCCTCTCCCTCTCTCCCTCTCTCCCTCTCCCTCTCCTTCTGCTAGTTTGCTTTCAAGCTCTTTCTTCATCTGTCCTTTACTCAGACAAATATTAACCTTACTTTTTTTGAAAAATAGATCAAGCGTATGTAAGAATGCGAGTCGTATTCTATGGTCACCCGAAGGATGAAACGCAGCTCCCCAAGTCGATCCCCAACTACGAGTCGGTGGGTGCCGTGTGGGCCACATTGGAGGACGTGACCCAGGAAAACGGGCTGCCGCTGAGAGGCAGAGAACCCAGGGAGTGGTTCGAGTACATCGCCAAAGGAGGCGCCATCTATCCCATGTCTCTAATCGCAGAGGAAGGCTCCCGTCCTGCTGGTTCGTGATGACAAGAGAAGCGAAGAGAGGAGAGGAGAGGAGAAGGAGAAGGAAGAAAGAAAAAAAAAGAATGTAAAGAATGATTCGTTTCCTGGGTCACTCATGCGTTATTGAAATGGAGAGGAGAATATTGTGTCCATTGAGCGCAGTGCTGATGTATGGGAAATCCAGCGGAAAATATTGTTAGACAAAAGCAAGCGCAGGCAAAACCGTACCGTAGTCACGGGAAAACCAGAAAGACGGGAGAACACTTGACCCACTTGTTTGTTGGTGTTGGCAGCAAGCAAGAAAGAAAGGCATGGAAAACGAAAAGCAGCAGCTGCCCAACAAACGAGCCAAAGCCTGCGAACAAGAAGAAGAGGTACAGCGGTGACTCGCTCACAACATGTGTTCCGTTTTCTCACTGACACTCCTTTTTTTTTTTTTTTTTGAAAAAAACCAAGGCCGGTGACGCTTCTCCTTCTCCCTCCATGGAAGAGCTCCAACAAAGCTTGCTCAAAGCAACGGCCGCCGGGGACCTCCCCTCGGTGCAACGCATCCTCGACATAGGGCTCAACCTCTGGTTCCAGGACCCCGATCCCTCCGGCCAGGGCCGCAGCTGCCTCCACATCGCCGCCGAGCGTGGGGACGAGGAAATGGTGAGGGCCTTGCTGCAGGCGGGACACCCATGGAACATACTGGACTCCAACGGCCGGACGGCCGGGGAGTATGCCGAAAGAGCGGGTCACTCCCGCCTCTATGAGTTTTTGCTGAACGAAGGGTGTCGTGTGGAGCTCCTCTTGGGCATTCTTGGCCGAAAGTCCTCTTGTGCTGCTTCGGTTTCTTCTGCTGGGAAGAAAGAGGGGGGAGCAGAGGCGAGCAACAAGGACTATCTCTCGCAACGGCTGAGGTATGAGGACAATAAGCTGTTGGATGAGGAGAACAATGCGGTGATGATGGGTTGGGAGGCCCCTCTCATGCGGCTGCACGCGGAGATGCTGTGTCCTCGTGAGGGGCTGGACGTGCTGAACGTGGGTTTCGGCTTGGGCATCATCGACGAGCTGTTGCAGGAGAGAAAGCCGCGGCGGCATGTCATCATAGAGGCTCACGCCGACGTTTACGCTCACATGTTGGAGAAAGGCTGGGACAAGAAGCCTGGAGTGCACATCCTATTTGGACGGTGGCAGGATGTTATGCCTTCTTTGTTGCAAGGCCGTCTTTCTTCTTCTCCTTCTTCAACAAAACAAAACGATGAAGAGGCGCAACGGAAAGACGAAGAGAAGAAAGAGGAAGAAGAGGAAGAGGAAGTGCAAGGACCAATATTGTTTGATGGCATCTTCTTTGATACATTTGGAGAATACTACGAGGATCTGAGGGAGTTCCATGAGCACGTACCGGACTTGCTTCGCTATCCCAACGGCATCTACTCCTTCTTCAACGGCCTCGGAGCCACCAACAAGTTCTTCTACGAGGTCTACTGCCGAGTCTCCGAGGCGGACCTCAAAGGGATGGGCCTCACCACCACCTATCAGCCCATCAAGATTGATCCCAGCGAGGATAAGTCGTGGGAGGGAGTAAAAGGCAAGTACTGGCAGTTGGAGACCTATCACCTTCCTCGTTGCACTTATTCTTGTTGATGAAAAACCTTTTAAACACGTTTCACGCCAAAGAGAGACAACAGCAAAGTCACCCAAAGTCCAACCATGTCTTTCGGCATTGGCCACCTCCGTAATTAAGAGAGACAGAAGTCCACCCAGGGCAGACCGAAGAGAGAGAGAGAGAGAGAGAGAGAGAGAGAGAGAGAAGGAGTCATGAGCTCAAGTCCAAAACAGCTGGGAAGAAACACGGAAATCGTGTTCGAAGGCGCGCTTACCGATGAGATCGCAACCGGCTGCGATGCCCATCGGTTCAAGCTGGTGAGCTGGGAGGAGGTTGGCTCCCAGCGCTTCGTCTGTTCTTCGCAGGTGGCGGAGGAGCTGCAGGCCTGCGAGTGCGCTGTGGAGGCAACCCTGGAAAAATGAAGACCCGCTTGCAGCATCCCTTCTACAGAGCCTCGAGGTACCCCTACCACGACGCCTGCGAGGTTCTGGAATGCGAGGACCAACCATTCGCCTTCGGCTGGTTTGTGGATCAGCGCGATGCCACCGAGTTTGCCAAGACGATGTACGACTGTGCTGTGGGCTGTTCCGCCCACTCCAGCGATAGAAAGACATCCAAGTAAGGGGTGTCTTGCTTTCTATGGTTAGTGGTTGGTTGTTGAAACATGTGCATTTCTGTACTCTCCAAGACTCACTGACTGTCATCCATGGTTTTCCTAGGAGGTTCGGTCTTTAGTTCTGGTATCCTGTTGCCTTGGCACCGCACATTCATGTTTCAAACCACTATTCAAGTTCACTGCTCTTTTCTCTCCTCTCCTCCTCTATATCTTGCTATTGGTGTTCAAACAACCACATACAAAGAAATAAGAAGCCTGTAAATAACCCCCCTCTCCCTCTCTTCCTTTCCTTCTCTTCAAATCGATTTTACTTTCAAAACACAGATAGATTCTGAATTTTAAAAAGAAACAGACACAGAAACAGAGAGAGAGAGAGAGCTAGAAGACAGAAGAGAGACCAGAGAGGAGAGAGAGAGACAGCAGAGAGAGGAGAAAGCAGAGAGCAGAGAGAGGAGATAGCAGAGAGCAGAGAGGAGAGAGGGAGAGAGGAGAGAGGAGAGAGGAGAGAGGAGAGAGGAGAGAAAGAGAGAGACAGAGAGGAGAGAGGAGAGAGCAGAGAGGAGAGAGGAGAGAGGAGAGAGAGAGAGGGAGAGAGGAGAGAGAGGAGAGGGAGAGAGGAGAGAGAGAGAGGGAGTGGAGAGTAGGAAGAGGAGAGGAGAGAGTGGCGGATGAGAGGAGAGAGCAGAGAGCAGAGAGGAGAGAGGAGAATTTTTTTACAAACAAAAAAGACAGGCCAAACAAAAGAATGTGGGAACGAAGCGGCGGGAGGGTGTCGCTTCTCCTCTCTCCCTCTCCTTCTTTCCTCTGGTGGTTCTCGTCGCTCCTTTGTGTGCTGTTCTTCTTGCTGCCTTGGCCCTCCGTGGCCCGCAGCCATGGCAGCTTCACCTCCGCCACCGAGTACTACCAAATGATCGAGGACATCTCCTCTGGCAAGAACTACTACGATCTCCTCGGCGTGCCTTCCGACGCGTCCATCAAGGACATTCGCTCCGCTTTTCGTCAACTCTCCAAAAAATGGTTTGTACTTTTTTTTTTTCACTGCGCGAAGTGGTCCATCTCACTCCATACGTTGGATGAAACACAAAAAAATAAATGAATAGGCATCCGGATAAGAACAAAGATCCAGAGGCGGTGGCTGTGTTTAGGGACCTGGTGTTTGCGAAGGAAGTGCTCACTGACAGTGATAAACGAAAGGAATATGATGACTACCTTCTTAATGGTTTGCTTGCTCTCTCTCTCTCTCTCTCTCTCTCTCTTTCACTGTTTCTTGTTTGTTTCGTTTCTTTCTTCTTTCTTCTTTCTTCTTTCTTTCTTTCTTCGTTCTTCTTTCTTCTTTCTTTCTTTCTTCGTTCTTCTTTCTTCTTTCTTCTTTCTTCTATTCTTTTCTTTTTCTGTTCTTTTGGGGTTAACAGCGAGAGAAAAATAAAGGTATCCCATGGCACGATAATTACTATGGCAGATATGCTCACCGATACGGCGCCCCTGACCACGACATCCGTTGGGTGCTCTTCTGGCTTATCACTTCGGTATGTCTCTCTCTTCTCTGTTCTCTCTTTCTCTTCTGGCTTATCACTTCGGTATGCCTCTCTCTTCTCTGTTCTGCGCTTGACTTTACTTCCAGTTGACAGTAGGTCACTATGCCTATCGCTACCATCGCTATAACCTCCTCATCAGAGTGATCAAAAACTCGGAGCGTTACAAACAACGGCAACGCCTCTTGGCTCAAAGCCAAGGGCTCAAAACAAAACGCGTGGCCAAGAGTAAACGACGACAAAAAAATCAAACACAAGAGGAAGAACAACAGCAACAAGAACTCGAACCTGAAGTGAGATTGGTGGGAGTGTCTCCACCAACGTGGAGAGACTTGTTGGTGGTTCGATTGGTGCTTTTGCCTTTTCGGGTGTGTAGGTGGATTTATCGTTTGCTTCGCGCCATTCTTCTTTACAAGATCTTACGTCGAACCCCTCCTCTTCGTGTCATACCAACAACTAAAGAAGGAGGAGAAGGAGAAGAAGGCGAGGGTGGAGAAGGAGACGAAGATGGAATGTTGGGATTGGATCCGGTGAGAATGCAAATGATTAAAGAGCGATATCAGATGAGCGAGGAGGACTTTGAGGCATGGAAAGAAGAGCTGCGAAAACAAAAGGATAAGATGGAGCGGCACACACGGGGTAAGAGTCACTGGATCGGCAAAGCACGACGACGAAGATGATGAAGAAAGAACACAAAAAGAAGCAAGACGGGAGATTGGAGGAGAAAGAATGAAGGAAAAAAGATGAATGAAGAGAATATTGGGAGGAATCAAGAATGTACATCCTAGAGTCCAAGCAAACATCTGAAAGCAGAGAGAACAACAAATACAACAAAGACCCTACGTAAGTCTCCTTTCTATCTCACTTTTTCACTCGATCTCTCTATTTTCTCGCCTTTATCTCGTTTTCTCTTTTTACCCTCTTTTTCTCGTTTTCGGTTTCTATTGGTCTGACCCGAGGAGTCCTCTTTGTTGCAGCTCGCGTCTGCCTGGTCGATTGACGAGGAACTTCTCCAACATCATCAAAGACTCCGTTTTATCCGTTCCACCCAAATGAGGTATCACCCTTTCTTTGTCGTCTGGCCCTTTGGGTTTTCGCTTCATGAAAAATCCTCTTCTGTCCTTCTTCTGTCCTTCTTTCTTATGTTCTTGACATTCAAAAGCGACGAAAAGTTGAGAAAAGTGAGAAAAAAGAACAAGATAAGAACGAGAAAAGAAGAGAACGAGAGAAACCTTTACAATACTTTTCGTAAAGCTCGCTCTTCAAAAACTCTGGAAAGAGCTGCTGCACCATCAACTTCCAGATGGACTCCTGACACCGGTCAAACAGCTCCGCCGGAGCGGACTCTTTGATGGCGCCCTCCAACTCGCGTTTGGAGGCCGCGTCGATGTTGATCTCATATTGGGAGGGAGAGACGAAGAACAGCGTCCACATCTCCTGCGCTCGTTGCCTCCGCTCTTCCTCCGTCTCGAGAGCGCGATAGTTCTCTACCGCTAACCAAAACGCTAAATTTCTTTTTTTTTTTTTTTTCGAAAGCCCTGTGAGCGAGAAGGGAAAGAAAGGGAAGAAGAGAGAAGTTACTCATTGCTGTAGACTTCGTGAAGGTATTGCCGGAAGGCGAGAGCGAGGGATGGTTCCTCCAGTAATGCTCGATAGTCTGTTGAAACAGGTTGTTATGGTATTTGATTGTTTGATTCCACTGTTGCAAGGAAGTTCTCCTGGCAAAGAGAAGATAGAAGGAAAGATACCGACCTTGTTCCATGCCTTCACCCCACCTGCGCACTCTTTGCAACAACAACTTTCTTGGTCTCCAAATTGTTTCTTCCGCCATTACGTTAATTAACCAGCATGTCGACAAAAATAGTGTCGACCGTAAATTCGGAGTTGCGGAGTTCCTTCCTTTTCACGTATTTTTCCCTGCTATCGCGAACAACTTCGATGGGAGGACGACCTCCTCCCCGAGGTGTCCACCGTTCCACCCGATATTCTTTTGGACACTTTTTGCCCGTGTTTATAACCTGCTCTGGTTGCTTGGTTTCCGTTAAAATTGCAATTATTTTTTTTTTCGTTCTTTTCTTTTTTTTCTTTTCGTTCACACACAAACACACGAGCAATAAGAGAGAGAAGGGATCCCTTTGGATTTTGGCCGTTTTGTAGGGGCCTCACCCTCTCTTTCGGTTTTTTTTTTGTTTCGTCCCTTCTGGGAGTCACTCCCCCAAACTACCATCAAATCTCCGTAAATATTTGTTTTTTACCACTTTTATCCACATTTTCTTTTTAATTTCATCCCAACGTAATAATCCTTCTTCGCATTCTTGTAAACCAATCTTCTTTGTGTTCTTGCCGCTTTTTCACTGCGATTACACACCACTTTTATTCCTACTTGCAAACAAAAACTCCGAATCTCTCTGCTACTTTCTTTTTTATAACTTTTTTCCCCCTTTCAACTTTCTTCTTCAACTGAAGAACAAACAACACACCATCAAACAAACTACTATTTCAGTTCCCCTTTCAACTTTGTCAGAACTGGACGTTAACGAGATCCTCGCTACTGCTGCTGTTACTCCGATCGACGCTATTGACGACCCCATCGACATTGACGTTGATATCGACACTTACGACATTGACCACACCCACAACAACCTTACAAACGAGTACAACGACGACCCCAACATGACGGTTCCACAACGAATGAGCACCAACGAGTGCAGCCGCTTCTGCAGCATCCGCCACGGTCGCAAACAAAAGCAGTGTTTTTGGCGTGGCTAACGCCTGCCTACATCATCATTACAACGAAAAGAATCATCACATCAACAACAAAAAGAGATCTCGGCTCGAGAACGCGAAGCGTTCCTCTTCTCCTTCGAGCATCCAAGTGAATGGAGGAGCAGGAGGAGCTTCGGCTTCTTCTTCCTATCCGGTGATTGGAGGCAAGTACGTGCTGCTTCCTTCTATCCTAGGAAAAGGTGCTTCCGCGGACGTGCGCGAAGGCTTCCACAAAGAGAGGGGCACTCCCGTCGCCATTAAGGTCCTCTCCAAGGAGTTTCTCCGACAGCGCTCTTCTGCCCACAACGTCTTTCGCAACGAGCTCAAGGTGCTGAACGAGCTGCGAGGCGATGGTACTTCCGCCGGCGAGGCCACCCTGGTGCGCAATCACATTGTGCGCTTCTATGGCAGCTTTGAGGATGAGGCCAACCATTATTTGGTGTTTGAGAGGAAGCCCAGCGACCTCTTCAAGCTGATGAAGAAGAATAGGAAGGGACTGCCGGAAGACCAGGCCAAGTACATCTTTGTGCAGCTGGTACGTGCGCTGCACTTTCTTCACCATGACCACAAATTGGCCCATCGTGATATCAAGATGGAGGTACGTTTTTTTCTGTCTGCGTTTCTCTTTCTCTTTTTCTCTCTCTGCTGTGATGAGAACGACCCGTTAGGGGTGGTCATGGTCGAAAATTCTCGAATGCCACAAAGTGGATATGAGAACTCTACCCGCGCTTCTGAACCCATCTTCTTTTTCTCTTTATTCCTTTCTCTTGATTTTTTATTTCTTCTCATTTTTTTTGTTTTCAACAAACAGAACATTTTGATCGACGAAGAAACACTTGAGATTTCTCTCTGCGACTTCGGCTTTGCCACCCACTTCGCCCCAACCACACGCCGACGTGAGTGGTGCGGTTCTCCCTTCACCGTCGCCCCAGAAATGCTCGCGGGAGAGCCCCACCACCCTGCAGGTGTCGACATCTGGGCAGCAGGGAGCGTCCTCTATTCGATCCTCTGCGGACGCTTCCCCTTCCAAGCGGGAGACATGGAGGAGGTCTACGCACTGACTCGCCAAGGAAAGGTTCACCCGTTTCCCCGCGGGAAGGTCTCTAGAGCCGCCAGGGATGCCATCTCGCGCTGCTTGCAGGTGGACATGAAGAAAAGGATCTCGTTGCAGCATCTACAGCAGCATCCGTTTGTGTGGATAGATGAGGACGAAGAGGATGACGATGACGACGAGGACGATGGTGACGAGAGCGAAGGAAGCGAAGAGAAGGATGACAATGATTCTTCTTTGTAAACAGCTTTTTCTTCTCTCTACTTTTTTTTCAACCAGTCAATAACATTTATCTTTTCCAGCCAAGCGCTCCCTTCTCTCTTCTCTCTCTCTCATCTCTCTCTCTTCGTTACTTTCGAGGCAGGTCATCGTGAAGCAGAGAAAGATCAAGGACAGCTTCGTGGTGCAGGTGGTGCTGCTTTGGTCGGAACAAAGCGGGGAGCTCGCGTTGCGCCTGCTCTTCGAGCAGCGCTGGAAAGAAGCCCGTGTGGGCGGACAGTCTCGCTGAGCCGGGCAAAAGGTTGTAGAGGCGAGTGCCGCAGGTGGAGCAGAAGGCGCGCACGATGCAGGGCGGTTCGCTCTTTTTGCTGAACTCTCGGACGAGGTCCTGGCCTTGCGCGACGCGAAAGCGGGGGGAAGGGAGGTAGACGACGTGGTAGAGAGGGGCGGAGTGGGCGCGGCGGCAGGAGTCGCAGTGGCAGTACGTCGCCAGCACGCTCTGTTGCTCCGCCAGGAGGGGCGGGACGGTCACCTGGAAGCGAACGCCGCCGCAGTAGCAATGGCCGTCATACTTCTCAACCGCCGGGCGTTCTTCCTCCGGGGCATCTTTTTCTCCTCTCCCCTCCATCTGGCACCTCTGTGTCCTCTTTCTTTATCTTTTTTTTTCTTATTTTTTTTTTTTAACAGGACCCTTGATAGGAGCTGAAACAACTGCTTGGGTATGAAAGAAGGTCTCTCTCTCTCTCTCTCTCTCTCTCTCTCTCTCTGCGATAGACCCTTGCCCTCCCCCAATAGGGAGAGGGTGGAACTCACTCGTATCGGCTTTGAAAAAGCATCCTCTTTTGAGCGGCGCCGTAGGTGTGGAGAGGGTGCAGCTGGCCAGGTCAAATGGTGGTAGGATGCGTTGAACCTCCAAAGTGCTCGCTCGTCAGCGCTGTTTTGCAGGCTTCCACCAGCTCATGCAGAGGAGCGTTCTGCGCACAGCAACACACCAACGCTTCTTAATACGATTGTAACGCAATGCTCCGTCTTGAATAGCGGTAAAGGCGTGGAAGCAGCAGCAAAGGTGAGTATTTATACTTTCTACGACTAATAACGTGACACTCCATTTCCGTTTGTTTCTTTTCTGCTTGCGTTTTACTTGAGCTTGTTCTTGAGGTGACGGAGCTCGCCGCGCACCTCCTTGGCTATGCTCTTCGTCTCGGCCTTGGCTTGCCGTCCCCCTCGCTTGGCCTCGGCGGATCTGCCTCCCGTGAGGCCGCGCTGCAACTTCCTGGCGAAGCGTTGGCCATCATGGGTGAGCGCCATCCACAACGCAAACAGCACCAACACCACCGCTCCCAAGCCGAATAGTTCTGCCGCCATCTTCTCCTTTCTTTCTTCTTGTTCAATTTTTTTATCGAATTTTGAACCAAGATATTGAAATATCGAGGCAAATCTCGATTTATTAAAAAATACACCGAAAATTTTATAAAGTCGATGTAAGCAGGAAATTTTCACAACTATGTCGACAAAAACTGGAATTTTTTAGTAGAAAAATTGAAAGACGAAAAAAAAAAAGCAATAAAACCTCTCAAGGTGGCGGGCGCTGTTCAAGACGCACAGCCTTAACTCTTCACTTCCAACTCCAAGTACTTTTTGTTTGTTGTGACCATCGACCCTTGAGCGGGTCACTACGGCTTTTTTTTTTCAGAAAAAAAAAAACAAATGGGTACCGTCTGGGGCTCTTTCCTTCTCCGCCATGGCAGGAATCTTAACCACTTTTTTTTTTGTTCTTCTGCTTCTTCACAGAGACGGTTCAGGTCTACACTTTTGGCACTGGCTTTCACGGTACTTATTTATTTATTTTTTTGTTGCTGTTGAAGATGGCGTGCCTTTTGATGAGAGGGTCTTTCTATTTTGCTTACTATGATTATATCTAACAAAAAAAAAACGCAAAGGCCAATTGGGACTTGGTGAAGAGGTGGTGGAAGCGCTGACGCCCCGGTTGGTGGAGAGCCATTTCAAGGGCTTCAAGGCCGTCAAACAGATAGCCTGCGGTTCCGATTCAGTGTGGCAAGTCTTGGGTAACTCCTCCAACCACTCTCCGTTCACTCCTCTGCTTTTCGTGCTCTTTTTTCCCTTTTCCTTGTGCTCTCTCTCCCTCTCTCCCTCTCCCTCTCCCTCTCTCCCTCTCTCCCTCTCTCCCTCTCTCTCTCTCTCTCTCTCTCTCCTTCCTTTCTCTCTCTCTCTCTCTCTCTCTCTCTCTCTCTCTCTCCCTCTTTCTCCCTCCCTCCCCTTCGACATTTAACGGTTCACCACTATTCATATCTCGTTACATCTCGTGAAGAGAACGGCGAGTGCTACGCTTGGTACCTGCATATTCTCTCTTTTACAATTTCCTCTTTCTTGTAGGCTCTGATCTCCTAACAAACAACAAACCAAAAAGGGGAATGGTGGAAGGCAGTAGCTACAGCAGCTCCCACCAATTTTCACGGACAGAAGGAAAAGCGGTACGGCAAGTATCCTGCAGCGACTCGCGTGTTGGGATTCTATTCGACGATGGCACAGCCATCCTGCTAGAGGTTAGTCTCTCTTCTTCTTATCACTGCTTCTATTTTTTTTCTTCTATTTTTTCTTCCTTCTATTTTTTCACCTGGAAGAAAATTCACCTGTTTTTTCTTCCTTCTCCTTTCAATGTAACCTTTTCCAACTTGTTTCTTTCTTTGGTCTAGAATTCGAGCAGCAACAAAGTATTATCTCCTTTGCCAGGTGAGCAGCACGCTATTCGCAAGATAGCAGTCGGGCAGCATCAAGTCATTGGCCTAACGGATGCCGGTGATGTCATCACAAACGAGTTCATGCGATTTCAAAACAAACATCGCTGCGTCCTCTCACGTCAATACAAGATCGTGGACGTCGTTGCTTGCGACATGTATGCTGCCGCCCTTACAGGTGTCGCACTTGCCCGCTCCCTCCCTCCCTTCCTCACTCTCTCTCTCTCTCTCTCTCTCTCTCACTCTACCCCTTCGTTTTACTCTTTCCAGAAATGCTCTCTTGTAGTTAACAGCAGTTTTGTTTTGAGCCTTTACTAACAAAGAGTTCACTGCACATTATTAGATAAAGGAGAATTATACACATGGGGAGTAGGACCATTGGGGCATGCTGGTCCTAAAAATCCAATGCAACCTCAACCTGAATTGGTGGGAGGAGCATTACAAGGCAAAAGGGTGGTGATGGTTTCCTGCGCGCGTGAACACATGGCCTGTGTTACTGACACTGGCGAGTTATACACATGGTATCTACATTTATTTCTCCTCTCTCATTCCCTCTGCTCGCTGCTCTCTGCTCTCTGCTCTCTTTCTCTTCTAAAACTTGAAAACCAAAACAGGGGGTTGGTGATGGCAAAGCCTCACAAGTTAGGACATGGCCACAGTACATCAGCAGTCGTTCCGAACGTGCCTCAACGGGTGGAGGCCCTCCAAGGAAAAAAAGTAGTTTACGTTTCCTGCGGAGCGGATCATACTGCTTGTCTGCTGGACACGGGCAGATTGTACACTTTTGGATTAGGTATTATTTCATCGTCACTTTCTTTGATTTCGTATTTGTGTTGTTTGTTTCGTTTTGTTTGTTTTGAAGAAAAAACGTATTAACAAGAAATTTATGAATAAAGGCAAAACGGGAGCGTTAGGCCACGATGATACAGAAGATCAGGAGTTCCCCAAAATCGTACGAGCTCTGCAAACCAGAATAGTGAGAGAGGTGCATTGCTCAGCCACAATGACGGTGGCAGTGGTGGATGCGGGTGTAGAACAAAACGCAGCGCTTCTTATGAACAACATTGCTAACATGTTTCATAAGGAGAATAACTGCCGCGAGATCTTCAACAGACAAGCGCTTCGGTTAGACCGCTTTGCGAATCATGCGTTGAAATCAAACTTGGCCGATGAAAAGACAAAAGAAGAAGAAACGGAGGCTAAAGAGAAAGAAGGAGAGGAGGAACCATGCACGACCTCGATTGGAGTGAATCCTGATGGCGTAATGGAACTAAGCGAAGCGGAAGAAGAGGCAATGTATTATCCCGACCTTCGACTTATCTGCGAGAAAAGACAAAGGAAGACGAAGACAAGTACGAGTAAAGCACGAAGTAATGGTGACCAGAAAGGCAAACAAGAAGATCAAAACGAGGAACCTGTTTTGATGGAATTGCTATGTCACAGAGTTGTCATTGCATCTCGCTGTCCTGTTTGGAAACCTATCATCAACCAATACTCACATTATCACGCGGAAGGACAAGTAGAACAAGCGCAATCACGACAAACGG
>JAVKOQ010000552.1:0-2500 GCA_031835245.1 Balamuthia mandrillaris | reverse complement strand
AGCGTTAACTGCTTCATCTCCATCATTACCCACTTCTACCCCTATGTTTGCTTCTCCTCCTTTATCTTCATCCTCTTCTTCATTCACCTCGCCATTTTACTCTCCTTCATTTGCTTCACCCTTTACCAGCGGCACGCTTCCCAGTAGTATCGCATCACCTCCTATTCCTCCTGCTGGAAACACCGCTCGGCCTTTTGCAAGCACGTCACCTTTCTTCAGTGGTACAACTGCAAGCATTACTCCACAACAGCCAACCAACCAGCCGTTCTCTTTTTTCGCTCCTTCTTCATCCTCGTCCCTTTCTTCTGCTCCGTTTTCTTTCTCATCCCCTTCTTCTGCTTCCTCTTTACCAACACCTTCCTCTTCTTTTACTTTGCCCTTATCCACTCCATCATCCTCATCATTATCTCCGGTGGCCCCGCCTTTTGCTTTCCCCATCTTATCGCCTCCATCCTCTTCTGCTTCTGTGGCGGTTGGAGTGTTGCCAACAACAACAACGGACAGCGATGGTGATGATTCCTCCACGGAGTCCAATCACAACCACCAACAACAGCCATAATGACAATAATTCTCACTATCGAAATAAAAATGGAACCGTCGCGGTCCAACCTCTTTTTTGGGGTTGGCATGCAGTTGGAAAGTGATTCCCTCCAAAAAACTTACGTTCCTCAGGGTATTTTTTTTCAACACCTTGGTTGCCAAGAAAAAGAAAAACAACTATATAGTTGTTTTTATAAGAAAAAAAAAAAGGATTCGCTTGCATACTAGGTAACCCGAAAGTAGCATCGTATGAGATTGGAAATTTTCATCCCTAAATGTCGAACCTATGAGGTGGAAAATTGGGGAAGATAATTAACGAAAATAGCCCAAAAAAAAAAGGAAAAAAACTGCACCGAAAATATTCCTATACAGCAGCAGCAGCAGAAGAAGAAGAAAGTTTGGGGTGGGCATGTGGGTGGAACCGGTCGTACGATGGCATTCCTCTTCTCCTTCTTCTTCGTCCTCCTCCTCTTCTTCTTCTTCTTGCATCAACGAAACCCTCCCCCTCCTCTCCTCCTCCGGTTGGACCCTCCTCACCAGCAACTGCTACTTTGAGCTCGCCTGCAGGCACATCTCGACGTCCTCTGCTTCGTTGGCTGGTGTCGACAAAAAATCACACTATGACACCGACCTGCTGCTGCAGCTCCAGCGGACGGCCCGCTTTCGCATCCTCATGCGGAGGAGGAGGGCGGAGGAGGAGGCCACCGCCCTGCTGGCCGTGGCGGAGGGGGAGCAGGAGATCCAACAGCATCGTAGTAGTTGTTGTTGTTGGTATCGTCTTCGTGGTCGTCGTCATGCTGTTACCCCTCTCTTTCTCTTCTCCTTTTGCTTTCATCACTCTTTCTTCTCCTTCGGCTTTTTCCTTCTTTTTCATCGGTTCTTCATTTTCTTCGTCGTCCTCACTTTCATTATTGCTATTTTCGGGCTTGCCTGCTTCTCCTTCCCTCTCTCTTTCCTCTCTCTCTCTTTGTTGTTGTTGCTCCCTCTCGGTGACGAGCAGCCCGCTGATCTTCCGCACCACGAAGGAGAGCTGCTCCGGCTGGTCGTCCTCCAGCTCCTCCAGCAGCGGCACGAGGTGCCGCTCCAGCGTCCTCCTCCTCCCTCCCTCCTCCTCCTCCTCCTCCCTCCTCCTCCCTCCTCCCCTCCTCCTCTCTCTCTCTCTCTCTCTCTCTCTCTCCTCTGGATATTTCCAAAACAGATTATCGGTGCTGTATCATGTTGGAAACCAAATGCGAAGGAACAATGTGGATCTCTCCGAATTGCATATACTTCACATCATCAATCGGTGGCACCAAACTCGTTCTTCCCCTTCACGAACTAGTATCCATCGATGTTGAGCAAACGGCTTCTTCTCTGGAATCTTTAGAAACGTTGGAGCTCTGCACTGCTGTAGGAAAGTTTTACTTTGCTGACTTCGAGTTGAGCTATAGCGAAAAACTTCGTAGACAACAACAGCGACAACAACGAGAACATCAACAACGAAGGACGAAAAACAAGAAAGAGAGAAATAATCATCACCACCTCTTTCGAAGAATGGATGAAGCGCAGCAAGAAAAACATTTGACGCCGATATTAGAAGCTTACTTTGTGTTGGAGCAGTTATGGGAGTTCGTATTGGATAGGATACTTCATTTCTCCCTTGCTGCTCTTGATGGGACAGAACAAGACCACAAAGTTCAACTTGAAGATGATGAAGAAGAAGGAGGTGATGTAGCTATGGTGGATTATAACAACGACGAAAAAAGAAGAGGCGATGGAGAAGAGATGATGACGGATCACGAGCCTCACATTCATTCGTCAATGGAAGAGTACTATGAAACGAGCCCGTTACATATGACCTTTCCGTTGACGGCAAAGAGCTTGTTGCACCACAAGCAGGTCATGGATTATTATTCTCTCTTTGGTCTTCCCATGGACAGTCCTAAAGAGACAACGTGTACGTCTATCCTCTTCTTCTTGC
>JAVKOQ010000551.1:0-28206 GCA_031835245.1 Balamuthia mandrillaris | reverse complement strand
TAAGGAAGGAACGAACACGAACACGATAACACGAAACC
Source organism: Balamuthia mandrillaris (assembly GCA_031835245.1). Taxonomy (NCBI): domain Eukaryota; phylum Discosea; order Longamoebia; family Balamuthiidae; genus Balamuthia; species Balamuthia mandrillaris. Next base: position 28,168 of record JAVKOQ010000551.1, on the reverse strand, counting down.
ACCATAAGGACCACGATACCAAACCCTTTTATACTAGCCTTATCTTCATGTTTATCTTTACAGTAACAGACTACAATACACATATTTTCTCCATATACCTATTTACTCTGCTAACAGGTTATGGGCCCACAGTTAAACTAAACTGCTACACATACTCACAATCTCCTTCAACCACACTGCACGATGGGCAAGTTGAAAATCAAACCGTTCGACGGACATGGATTCCAGGATTGGAAATGCCAGATGAGAACGCTCTTGAAGAGCAAGGACGTATGGGGCTACGTCGACGGAACGATAACCATAGGAGCCAGCAGCAGCATAGAAGGCATGAGTTTAATCAGGCGAAACGACGCCAGCGGTTTGATCTGTAGCAGCCTCACCCTACCACTCTTGGGGCCGAAGGTGACGAACGCCCAGGCGCGAAAGAGCAGTGGGATAGGCTGCGAAATCACGACAGGGCAGCCACTTCGAGGACCGAGCTCCAGCACCAAACGCTCGAGAAGCGGGGACAATCAGGACCTCGACAAACCCTCGATAAGTTCGACAGCTTGATGCGTGAGGCTGGACCCTAATCTTCAGCAGCGATACCTGAGGGCGAATCCACTACCTCCTAGAAACAAACACCAGAAAGCCTGGAGCACGTCTCTTCTTCGCTAACGCTATCCTTGAAGGACAGCAGCACCTACGAGGAGATATTGGACAAACTTAGCCTCGAAGCTGCCCGAAAGAAAAGCAAGTTCGACGGCAAAGGCGAATCAATCATGTACGGACGCCATAGACAACGTGGAAACAGAAAGGACCACGGTCGCCGAGAGAAGAAAGATAAAGATATCAAGTGCTACAAGTGCCATGGATTTGGACACATAGCGAAGAACTGCCGCAGTCAGAACGGTAGTAAGAAAAAGAAAGGAGAGCGAATGATGAACGTGTCGCTCAAAGGAGGATCACCAACCGGAGACATAATCTTGGACTCCGGAGCATCCTGCCACATGACGGGTAACAAAGGCCTGCTAACGGACTGTAAGCCAACAAAACCAACCAAGGTCTACTTTGCAAACGGCGAAAAGATAACCGCCACGGAAGCTGGTAACCTACGTTATATAACAGAGACAAAGTACGGACACGAAACGTGTGTTTTCCAAGATGTACTCTACGTCAACGGATTCGACAAAACGCTAATATCCACGACGACCCTGGACCGAAGAGGAATAACCATTTCCTCATCCGGTGGAGTCACCAGACTCAAACAGGACGGAATGGTCATCGGTATCGGAATATTGGAGGAAGACGGACTATACCACCTCCAAGGCAAACCAGAGCCGCGAAAAGAGCACGCTAATACCGCAGTGGACGAATGGCACAAACGTTTGGGCCACATCAGCATTGAAAAGCTGAAGGAACTACCGAAGCTCACGACGGAGTGTGCTACCCAGCGGCTCGCACGATGTACTGCCTGCCTCAGAGGCAAGCAATCGAAACCCGTTGTCTGAGAACCAGCCACTGTGCAGAAGGCTTCGGAGTAGTGCACGGACATATGCGGCCAATGCAGACCTCATCGGAGGTCGAACCATTACCTTCCGCGGGCGACCTGACCAGGCAGGTCTCACGGACTGGCCCACGGACGGTGCACTGGAGCGATTCAGAAATTCGAAACTTTGGCCTGCCGACCAAGCGGCAAAGGATCAAAGGCACTGAAGCGACAGCGGCGGCGAATACATTAGCAAAAACTTCGAAACCACCTACACAGAGCGGCGCTACAAACTGGCGTGCACCCCATACCGGGCCCAGAGCGGGTCAGCTGAAAGAAGAACAGGACTTATGGAGAAAGCACGATGTATGCTTCAACACGCTGACCTGGACGAGAAATATTGGGGGCCAGCCATCAACATGGCGAACTACATCACGAACCGCACTGGCACCAGCGCAGTCAACGGAATGACGCCAGAAGAAGCTTGGACTGGAAAGAAACCGTCTCTCCGACACATCCAAATCTTTGGAAGCAGAGCGTGGACGCTCATACCCAGTAACGACCGAAAGAAACTAGATGCCAAAGCGAAGGAGCTCATCTACCTTGGACCCAGCGAAACGTCTAAGGCACATACCCTCTACAACTCAAAGACAAAGAAAATTACTCTTTCACGCAACGTAAAGTTCATCCAACCTGAACGGAGCACAATGGACGACGAGAAAGAAAAACTCACCTCCATCAAAAACAAGCGCCGAAGAGGATGCAGGCTTTCAGACCTAGCAAGTGCCAAGTGGAAGGCGGCAGCGAGAAGGGAGAACGACTATCAAGAAGGGCGACTGCGACAAAACGATCAAGTATTGAGCGACAAAGGCTGCTATCAGTTGAACAAAAACAAAGGATTGGTGTGATGTACAAATAGAAGAAGAAGGAAACAAAAACAAAAGAACAAACACAAGCATTCACTTTTCTTTCTTCTCTCCTCTTTTCTCACCGTGGTGATGCTTTGAACGTGGTGAGAGCAACCTTTCTCCCTTCTCCTCTTTGCTGCTGTGTCCGTTGTTGCTGCCTCCGCCGTTCCTCGATTGCTGTTGGGTCTGTTTCAAAGCTTGTTGCTGCTCTGCATTCTCCTGTAGCATCCTGTTGATCTCCTCCACTTCCTCTCTCCGTTTTCTCATCATCTCTTTTCTCTTCTTCTCCTCCGTCTCCCTCTTTCGATGCAAGGCATGCTTTCGCTTCTCCCACTCCAGTTTCTGTCTCTCCTCCTCTTCCTTTCTCAACTTCTCGTCCTTGATCTTTGCTGTCTGCTCCTTCTGCCTCTGTATCTCCTCATCCAGAGCCAAAAGTTCCGAGATGGCTCTCTCCTCTTCCTTTGTGGCGTCCATGTTGGGGTTTTCTTTCGTCTTTTTGCCACTGCTATGGCTGCTATTCTTTTTCTTTGCGTCTTTGTCCTCCTCTTTCGCTGAGGAGGAAGCCAAGGGGGAAGACGGGGTTGTGCCTGGAATAGCCATATCAGACTTGCTTCGAGGGAGGTTGTTGCCGGTACCGTCGTCCATGCCAACAGCGTTGGAGGATGCAAAGAGCTTCTGTGGCTGATGTTGAAGCAGTATCTCTCCTTCGCGAGGAGAGAGGGTGCTGCTTGCTCGGATGCGCTCTGCGTTCCTAAAGTTCGGAGAGATGGAGGACCCTCCCTTGAGTTCTTTGATGTTGTTGTGAACATCCGAGGAGGAGTTCAGTCGACGGACATCAGCCAAAGCGATGCCGCTCCCTCGGTAGATCCTCTTGATGGCCTTGCGGTTAAGGGCCTTTCGCCGGGCCTCAGCCAAATCCTCTTCCAATGGCATCGACTTATGGAGTTGGTGTTGTTGGAGTAACAACCCTTCTTTGGATTTTTGTTCGGAAAGAGCAGAGGGAGAAGAAGCAGAGGTTACAGAAGAACCGGCCTTCTCCTTCTTATCGGTTTTCTTGTCTTTCTTGTCAGCTGATGAAGAATGGTAGTGAGAGTCAGAGGAAGAAGAGGCGGACGATGAAGTTATCGTGATGGAAGGCAGATGGTCGCCGCTGGTATCCGGGGATGCTTTTACCCAACCAGCAGAAGAGGGCGAGGTCTTTTTGGTAGAAGGGGAGGAAGAGGATATGCCACGAGGAGAGCTCATGCCAACCTTTGACTTGCCGCTGACCTTCACGTCTTGTAAAGAGAGACCATCTGGTGAATCGATGGAGCTTCCCAGAGGCATCGATCTTCTTCGTTGCTTTAACGACTCCACTCGCTGTTCTTTTCGTCTCCTCTCCTTGCTTTCTTCTTCTGCAGTGAAGTCTCTGGTGCCTTTCCTCAGTTTGGTGGAGGAGGACGAAGCCCGTTCTTCCACCTTCAGCTGAGCCAAGGCTTCTGCTCTCTTCTCTTCAACTCGTTTCTTCCTTTGTTCGTCGTCCTGCTGTCTCTTATTATTTTCACTTTTGCGTTTATTTTCCTCTTCCTCTTTCTTTTTTCGCTCTGCATCTTCCTTCTTTTTCTTTTCCTCGTCTTCCTTTTTCTTATGCTCTTCCTCCTCCTTTTTCTTTCGCTTCTCCTCTTCCTTTCTCTTTTTTTCTTCTTCATCCTTCCTATTCTGCTCTTCTGCCTCCTTTTTCTTTTGCTCCTCCGCTTCGGTCTCCCTCCTTCGGTTGTTATGTTCCTCTCTCCTCTGTTTCCTCTCCTCTGCTTTCTTCTCCTTTTCCTCCTCCTCTTTTCGCAGCTCCTCCTCCACCTCCTCCTTCTTCTTCTTTTGTTCCTCCTGCTTCTCCTTATCTCCGGCAGCAGCTGAGGCCAACGCTTCTCCAATATTAGAAGCATAAGCTGCCAAGCCACTGGGCGGATACTCCCCGGCTTCTTTGGCGCGTCGTATCTCGGCGGCGATGGCCTTGGCCAACTTGTCGTCCACACCTGGCACCCACTTGAGGTCCTCCTCCTCCAATGTCATGAGCACATCGTAGTCTTCCACATTCTCGTAGAAAACGGGGATGAGATGAGGGGCGTCCAACTGTATTAGGACCTCCTGCAGCTTTCGCTTGGAGGTGATGCGGGAGAGTTTGCCGTCTTTGAGGCGCTTGCGGTTGGCTAGCATATACTTTATGTCTCTGTCCTCGGTGTAGGGCTTGGCGAATTCGCGAAGCTCTTCTTGAGTGTAGCTGTGAGTCATTTGTTGTGAAGAATACTTTTCTTGTCTTGAGTAATCACTATCTCCACCAACTTACAAAAAAAAAAACAAATACGAGTACAGAGGAGAACACACTGGATGAAAAACACAAAAAAAAAATTGTAGCAGCAAGGATTATTGAGGAGACCCGATAAAAGAGATCTTCGTTTCTAGGGCCTCTTCTTCAACCTAACAACTTGTTCTTGCTGAACACCCCCTTTTTATTTATTTATTTTCGCCGCCCCTTGCCTCCTTTTAGTGTTGTTTGGACGACAAAAAAACAAAACCTGTTAACAGTTGCGCGAAGGGGCGCGCGGAAAAAAGAAAAATTCGGAGTTTCGGGGATAATATTTTAGGAGGCGGCGATTGGCCCTTCTATTAATTTTCAGCGAAATCTAAAATAATGTCGACATGCCGTTTCGCGCGACAAAAAAAAACCAAGAAAGAAAGAGGAGGAGAGGGAAGAAACGTACATGGCATCGGGTCAACCGATCGGTTTGGCGGAGGTGGTGTTCGCATGGACGGGCAAGACGGGGGAGGGCTCCAAGGACCTTTCCATTCAACCCGGCCAAACTGTAACCGTCTATCAGAAGTTCAACAACGGTTGGTGGGTAGGCAGCATCCACGACAGCAGCGGTACGCCGGGCAGGAAGGGCATCTTTCCTGGAAGCTACGTGCGAGAGACAGCCACATTCGATGGCGCACCAGCTAAAATAAACTCTGGTCACAAGAGCGTGAACCATCGTCATTCTCTTGCTGTCAACCGCTCAACCTCGTCGTCGGCCTCTCCTTCTCAGCGCTGTAAAGCCATCAAAACATTCAGAGGTACGGGCAACCAGTTATCCTTCAAACCGGGAGACATAATCCAGATAGAGACCCGTTATCCCACGGGATGGTGGAAAGGAACCATCATCTCTTCAACCTCGCTATCTCATTCCTCTGGTCTCTTCCCGAAAGATCACGTGGTCCTTCTCTATGGGGAGAGTGACGAGGTAGAGGTTCCCCAAAACAACAAAGCCAAAAACGACCTTCTCTTCAACAAAAGCGATGGATATCTCTTGGACATAAAAAGGGGTGGAACGACCATTCTACCGGTCCGGCCTCCTCGAAAAGACTTGAACAAGGAGTCGAAACCTCCGCAAACTCCTCCAACAGAAGAAGACCTGCACAAAACGAACGTAGTAAAGAAGGAAGCCGAGCGGGAAGGAGAGGCCGTCAAACCTCCAACAGTACCAACTGAGGCAGGAGTCACAGCAATTGCTTTGTATGATTTCCAGGGCCTTAGCGACACTGAGCTCTCCCTCTCGGTGGGGACACTTATACGTGTGTTGGAGAGGAAGGAGAACACCGGAGGCTGGTGGAAGGGAGAGCTTATGGACACCGGTCGACAAGGCTTCTTTCCGGCAAGCTATGTGGAACTGGTGGATGAAGCAGACGGAAAGAAAGATGAAGAAGATGCAACAGAGGAAGCTGCTTCTCGTCCTGATTCGCCTCTCGCGGGTGCGCCTTCTTCAAGCTATCAGAAGGCGGAGGTGGTTTGCAAGGTGAAGGCGTTGTACGACTACGAGGGAACGACCGAGAGCGAGCTCTCTTTCAAAGCGGGGGAGCTGCTGTCGGTGTTTGACAACACGGGAGGAGAGGACAGCTGGTGGCTGGGGTGTCTAGAGAGCGACCTTCTTCGTAGAGAAGGGCACTTTCCTGCAAGTTATGTCACCACGGACTTGTCTTTAGCCAGAACCGAGGAACCCCAAACAACAACTACAGCATCCGCGAACGACGGCAAACAAGAGGAGCAGGAGCCGGGCAAACAAGAGAAAGAGGAACCAGAGACAAAACAAGTCAAAGGAACGCCGTTTAGAGCGGTCTTTGTGCAAGACTATGTGGGCAAGACAGCCAGCGAACTGACGGCGTTCACGGGGGATGCTGTGCTGGTCGTGGAGAAGCTGAGTGAAACAGGCTGGTGGAAAGGAGAGCTTGCGATAGGAGGTTCGGTTGGGCACTTTCCGAGCTCTTTTGTTCGGGTGGAAGACGAGACAACAGCAAGAGACGAAGGACGAGCACAGAAGGAAGACGTGTTGCAGCGAACGACCTCAGCCACCACCGACATTCCAACTGAGAGAGACAGCGCACGAACGAGAAGAGAAAGGGAAGAACGAGAGCAAGCGGAACAGGAAACGAGGAGGAGCCAAGACACCAAAGCTGAAGACGAGAAGCAAAAGAAAGAAAAACCTCCCAAGAAAACAAAAGGGAAGAAAGCAAAAGGGAAGAAAAGCACGGAAGGTCAGCGAGGCAAGAGAGATGCCAAGCCAGACGAAAGGAAGAAGACCAAAAAGAGGCCAAAGAATGAGAAAGCACTAACAAGCAGTAGCAGCAGCGACAGGCACAAAGCAATAGCAGGCAAACAGTCTAAAAGCGACGCTGCCACCTCCTCATCCTCCTCCATGACCTCTGCTTCTGCATCTTCCCCCTCAGAGCCTCAAAACCACAGCAACAATACCTTCTCGACCACGACAACAACACCCACGGCAAAGGTGTTGTGGCCCTATGATGCTCAGGCAGAGTCTGAACTCAGCATTGTGGAAGGGGAGGTCGTCCAAGTGCTGGAGATGCCCCCAGGAGAATGGTGGCTGGGAGAGAAGAAGGGAGGCAGGATCGGACACTTTCCGAAAGCCTTTGTGGAACTGGTGGTTCCCGCTTCCCCGTCGACGTACTCTTTGGAAACGGTTTCCTCCTCCTCTGTCTCCTCCTCAGCTTCCTCCAGAGAGCTGTCCACCGTAACTGTATCATCATCGCAAGCGCTGAAGGACAGCACCAAGAAGAAGCAGAAGAAGAAGTCCAAAAAGGCTTCTTCAGCTGTTTCCTCTTCTACCTCGACTCCACGCCTTCAATCCTCCTCCAGTGCAGTGGTACAGAGCGGAGGGCATATATCTTCGGAATGGTCAACGCAGATGAAAGAAATGACCAAAGCGTTGGAAGAGATGAGAAAAGAGTTACACGCAAACAAGCTTCAACAGCAGCAGCAACAACGAGCTCTTCAACATCAACAGCAGCACGGAGAAGAGGCAATGGCGATCATCACGCAGTTGAGAGAACTGCTGGCTCAGGAAACGATGCAAAGAATGGAGTTGATGGAAGAAGTTGCCGCGTTGCGACACCAGGTGAACCGAAACAGTGAGTTAGAACAGCGGATCGATGAGCTTAGCATCCAGGTACAAACTTCTGCTTCCGCTGCAACTGCCGCCACCTTCGTTTTACAACAACGCCCAGCACCAGAGCAACAATTGGATGGGCAAGAGACTATGCAACGTTTGGAGGCTGAACTACAGGAACTCAAGGCCAATGTGGAAGAGGAAAAGCTCCAAAGAAAGCAAGAAGAGGGGAGGTACGCACATCTACGCAAACAGATGGAAGAACTCGGCCAGAAACAAGAGGAATTGCTGAACAGAAGACAAGGCCGACAACCACTTTCGGTCACCAGGGGACCCCTTCCTCGACCTCCTTTGCCGTATCCTCCTATTCCTTCTTCAGCTCCCCCTCTCTCTTCATCCTCCATCACTTCGGATTCTTCCCCTTTGCCCTCACAATCTTCAAGTAGTCTTTCTACCACAGCATCTGTGTCGTCGTCTCTCCTTTCTTCGTCGTCTTCTTTTGCTGAGGTGGAAAAGAGGTTGGATGTGCTGGATGAAGCTCAAAGGAACGAAACGAGAGCTAGAAGAGAGTTAGAGGTGCTTCACCGGAAGATCGAGAGCGATGTAGAGAAGATGGCGGTTGAAATGAAGAAACTGGTTCGTTCCGTGGAAGACCTCCAACCGAAACCCAATACCTTCCAGTTGAAGAAGACAGGGAGAGATGTTTTCAATTGATACAAGTTCTTTCTCTTTAATTTCCTGCGTAACTCAGTTTCTCCCTCTCCAGCTCTCTCTTAAGTGGCATTACTTTTGTAAAAGACATCCAAAGCTTAGCGAAAGAGATTTTTATGATGGTTTGGAATGTTTTGTTGCCAACGTGAACTAGTTGGCACTCACGTAGAGAGCGATCCTTCTCAATTCCTCCTTCAAGCTTTCCATCTCCACTTTCCAAGCCTCTCTCTCCTTCTTCAATTGTTCCACCTCCTCCTTCAGCTCTTTCAGCTCTTGTTCTTGCCTCGCAGCAACATCAGAGGCATCCTCGCTATTTCTTCCAAGTCGCCTCAAGGTGAGACCATCCTGGTTGTCCTGGAGGCTACCTTGGATGTACACCTCTCCCGTTCTGGAAATCAGAAACGCTGTCTCTCTGCTGGTGCAGGCATCTCCTGTAAGCGTGCCAACGCCCACTGAGAAGATGGCGTCCAAAACGGAAGAGGCGGTGAGGTTGTTACAAACACCAAAGACCACCTCGGCCACACCGTGGCTCTCGACGTTGATGCCGTGAGCAAAGCTAGCCAAGTCGGTAGCTAGGACTCCTTCGGAGCCATCTTAATGTTTTGTTCATGTTTAGTGCGGTTTGTGCCTATAAAATGAATGTAAAGCATACCATAGCCAGAGGCATGAGCTCCTGATCCAGCAGCCAATATTTGTGAGTTCGTCGCTGTTTGTGGTGTATAATATGTGAATAAAGAAGAAACAAAGGATTCCGGAAAAAATAAAAGGAAAAAAAATGCTTACCATAACCTCTGGCCAGTGCACCTGATGCTACCGCCCTGATCTCTCCGCCGTCCGCTGAATGTGTCCTCATCAGCCAAAGCACAAGGACAAGGAGGAAGAGGAGAAGGAGCAGAAGAAACAAGAGGAGCAGAAAAAAGAGGAGAGGAGGAAGAGGAGTAAGCACCATAACCAAATGCACTGGCACCTGAACCAGCAGCTAAAATCTCGCTTGTATTACCTTGAGCTGCAAGAGTGAAAGGGAAGCAGAAACAAAGATTGAAAAGGAGTATGCGTTTAATATTCCAAGAGGAGCAGAAAAAGAGGAGAGGAGGAAGAGGAGTAAGCACCATAACCAAATGCGCTGGAACCAGAACTACTAGCCGTGATCTCGCTGTCATCTTGAGCTGCAAAAGTGGAAGAGAAGCAGGAACAAAGAGTGTAAAAGACTGTGCATTCGATGTTCCAAAGAGGGAGAAGGGACAAGGCTGCTTACCATAACCTCCCGCCGCTGCACCTGATGAAACCGCCCTGATAGCTCCATCATTTGCTGGATGTGTCACCGTCAGCAAAAGCACACAGAGGAGGAGAAAGAGAAGCGGATAAGCAAAGTTGAAGTAGAAGAGGAGTAAGCACCATAACCAAATGCGCTGGCACCAGAACTAGCAGCTAAGATCTCACAGTCACCTTGAGCTGCAAAAGCAGAAGAAGCAGGAACAAAGAGTGTAAAAGACCGTGCATGTGATGTTCCGAAGAGAAAGAAGGGACAAGGCTGCTTACCATAACCTCCGGCCAGTGCACCTGATGCAACCGCCCTGATCTCTCCCTCATTCACTGAATGTGTCATCATCAGCCAAAAGTTGCAGGAGGAAGAAGGGAAGGAAGAAGAGGAGCAGAAAACAAAGGAGAGGAGGAAGAGGGCTAAGCACCATAACCAAACGCAATGGCACCTGAACCAGAAGCTAAAATCTCGCTTGTATTGCCTTGAGCTGCAAAAGTGGAAGAGAAGCAGGAACAAAGAGTGTAAAAGACTGTACAATCGATGTTCCAAAGAGGAAGAAGGGGAAGGGGCAAGGCTGCTTACCATGACCTCCGGCCAGTGCACCTGATGAAACCGCCCTGATCTCTCCATCATTTGCTGAATGTGTCATCATCAGCCAAAAGTTGCAGGAGGGAGAGGGGGAGGAGGAGAAGGAGAAGGAGGAAGAGGAGAAGGAGCAGAAAAAAGAGAGGAGAGGAGGAAGAGGAGTAAGCACCATAACCAAACGCACTGGCACCTGCACCAGCAGCCATGATCTCGCCAGTGTTACCTTCAGCTGCAAAGTAGGAACAAAGATTGCAGAGGGTAGGTTTAATATTCCAAGAGGAGCAGAAAAAAGAGAGGAGAGGAAGAGGAAGAGACAAAGCACCATAACCAAACGCACTAGCGCCAGAACTACTAGCCGTGATCTCGCTGCCACTTTGAGCTGCGAAAGTGGAAGAGAAGCAGGAACAAAGAGTGTAAAAGACCGTGCATGTGATGCTGCAAAGAGGGAGAAGGGACAAGGCTGCTTACCATGACCTCCGGCCAGTGCACCTGATGAAACCGCACTGATAGCTCCATCATACGCTGGATGTGTCATCATCATCAGCCAAAGCACAAGGACAAGGAGGAAGAGGGGGAGAAGCAGAAGGAACAAGAGGAGCAGAAAAAAGAGGAGAGGAGGAAGAGGGCTAAGCACCAAAACCAAATGCACTGGCACCTGGACTATTAGCTATGATCTCGCCAGTATCACCGTCAGCTGCAAAAGTGGGAACAAAGAGTGAAAAGGAGTGCGTTTAATATTCAAAGAGGAGCAGAAAAAAGAGAGAAGAGGAGGAAGAGGAGTAAGCACCATAACCAAAGGCGCTGGCACCTGAACTAGTAGCTTTGATCTCGCTGCCACCTGAAGCTGCAAAAGTGGAAGGGAAGCAGGAACAAAGATTATAAAAGACCATGCATGTTTTGTTCCGAAGAGGAAGAAGGGACAAGGCTACTTACCTTGACCTCCCGCCAGTGCACCTGATGAAACCGCCATGATCTCTCCATCATTCGCTGGATGTGTCATCATCAGCCAAAAGTTGCAGGAGGAAGAGGAGAAGGAAAGGAAGGAACAAGAGGAGCAGAAAAAAGAGAGGAGGAGGAAGAGGAGTACGGACCATAACCAAATGCACTGGCACCTGCACCAGCAGCTAAAATCTCGCTTGTATTACCTTGAGCTGCAAAAGTGGAAACAAGATCGCAAAGGAGTGTGCATTTAATATTCCAAGATGAGCAGCAAAAGAGAGGAGAGGAGGAAGAGGAGTAAGCACCATAACCAAACGCAATAGCACCTGAACTACTAGCCATTATCTCGCTGTCACCTTTAGCTGCAAAAGTGGAAGAGAAGCAGGAACAAAGAGTGTAAACGACTGTGCGTTCGATGTTCCAAAGAGGGAGAAGGGGCACGGCTGCTTACCATAACCTCCTGCCAGTGCACCTGATGAAACCGCCCTGATATTGCCATCATTTGCTGAATGTGTCATCATCAGCCAAAAGTTGAAGGAGGAAGAGAGGAAGGAGGAAGAGGAGCAAATAAAATAGGTTGAAGTGAAGAGGAGTAAGCACCATAACCAAACGCAATGGCACCAGAACTAGCAGCTAAGATCTCACAGTCACCTTGAGCTGCAAAAGTGGAAGAGAAGCAGGAACAAAGAGTGTAAAAGACCGTGCATGTTATGTTCCGAAGAGGAAGGGACAAGACTGCTTACCATAACCTCCTGCCAGTGCACCTGATGAAACCGCCCTGATCTCGCCATCATTTGCTGAATGTGTCATCATCAGCCAAAAGGTGATGGAGGAAGAGAGGGAGGAGGAAGAGGAGCAAATAAAATAAGTTGAAGTGAGGAGTAAGCACCATAACCAAACGCAATGGCACCTGAACCAGCAGCTATGATCTCGCTGTCACCTTGAGCTGCAAAAGTGGAAGAGAAGCAGGAACAAAGAGTGTAAAAGACCATGCATGTTTTGTTCCGAAGAGAAAGAAGGGACAAGGCTACTTACCATAACCTCCCGCCATTGCACCTGATGAGACCGCCCTGATATCTCCCTCATTCGCTAGATGTGCCATCATCAGCCAAAAGGTGATAGAGGAAGAGAGGGAGGAGGAAGAGGAGCAGAAAAAAGAGAGGAGAGTAGGAAGAGGAGTAAGCACCATAACCAAATGCACTGGCACCTGCACCAGCAGCCATGATCTCGCTTGTATTACCTTGAGCTGCAAGAGTGGAAGAGAAGCAGTAAAAGACCATGCATTCGATGTTCCAAAGAGGAAGAAGGGGAAGGGCTGGGCTGCTTACCATAACCTCCCGCCATTGCACCTGAAGAAACCGCCCTGATAGCTCCCTCATTCGCTGGATGTGTCATCATCATCAGCCGAAAGTTGCAGGAGGAAGAGGAGAAGGAACATACAAGAGGAGCAGAAAAAAGAGAGGAGAGGAGGAAGAGGAGTAAGCACCATAACCAAACGCACTGGCACCTGCACCAGCAGCCATGATCTCGCCAGTGTTACCTTCAGCTGCAAAAGTGAAAGGGAAGCAGGAACAAAGATTGAGAAGGAGTGTGCGTGTAATATTCCAAGAGGAGCAGGAAAAAGAGAGGAGAGGAGGAAGAGGAGTAAGCACTATAACCAAAAGCAATGGCGCCAGAACTACTAGCCATGATCTCGCTGTCACCTTGAGCTGCGAAAGTGGAAGAGAAGCAGGAACAAAGAGTGAAAAAGACCGTGCATGTGATGTTCCAAAGAGGAAGAAGGGACAAGGCTGCTTACCATAACCTCCCGCCATTGCACCCGATGCAACTGACGTGATAGCTCCATCATACGCTGGATGTGTCATCATCATCAGCCAAAAGTTGCAGGAGGAAGAGGGGGAGGAGGGAGAGGGGCAGAAAAACGAGGAGGAGAGGAAGAGGAGTAAGCACCAAAACCAAATGCACTGGCACCTGCACCAGCAGCCATGATCTGGCTTGTATTGCCTTGAGCTGCAAAAGTGGAAGAGAAGCAGGAACAAAGAGTGTAAAAGACCGTGCATTCGATGTTCCGAAGAGGAAGAAGGGGAAGAGCTGGGCTGCTTACCATAACCTCCTGCCAGTGCACCTGATGAAACCGCCCTGATCTCGCCATCATTTGCTGAACGTGTCATCATCATCAGCCAAAAGTTGAAGGAGGAAGAGAGGGAGGTAGAGGAGAAAATAAAATAAGTTGAAGTGGAAGAGGGCTAAGTACCATAACCAAACGCACTGGAACCAGAACTAGCAGCTACTATCTCGCTTGTACTACCTTGAGCTGTAAGAGTGGAAGAGAAACAGGAACAAAGAGTGTAAAAGACCGTGCATTCTCTGGTCCGAAGAGAAAGAAGGGGAAGGGCTGGGCTGCGTACCGAAACCGCCAGCCAGTGCACCTGCTCCTACTGCACTGATAGCTCCCTCATTCGCTGAATGTGTCATCATCAGCCAAAGCACAAGGAGAAGGAGGAAGAGGAGAAGGAACGGAAGGAACAAGAGGAGCAGAAGAAAGGGCGGAGGAAGAGGAGTACGCACCATAACCAAACGCAATAGCACCTTCACCAGCAGCTAAAATCTCGCTGTCACCTTGAGCTGCAAAAGTGGAAGAAGCAGGAACAAAGAGTGTAAAAGACCGTGCGTTCGATGTTCCAAAGAGGAAGAAGGGACAAGGCTGCTTACCATAACCTCCTGCCAGTGCACCTGATGCAACCGCCCTGATATCACCGTCATTCGCTGGATGTGTCGTCATCAGTCAAAAGGAGAAGAAGGAGCAGAAGGAACAAGAGGAGCAAAAAAAAAGAGAGGAGAGGAAGAGGAGTAAGCACCATAACCAAACGAACTGGCACCTGAACCGGCAGCTAAGATCTCGCTTGTATTGCCTTGAGCTGCGAAAGTGGAAGAGAAGCAGGAACAAAGAGTGTAAAAGACCGTGCGTTCGATGTTCCAAAGAGGAAAAAGGGACAAGGCTGCTTACCATAACCTCCCGCCAGTGCACCTGCAGAAACCGCCCTAATATCGCCCTCATTCGCTGGATGTGTCATCATCAGCCAAAAGTTGCAGGAGGAAGAGGGGGAGGAGGGAGAGGAGCAGAAAAACGAGGAGGGGAGGAAGAGGAGTAAGCACCATGACCAAACGCAATGGCACCTACATCAGCAGCCATGATCGTGCTGTCACCTTGAGCTGCGAAAGTGGAAGAGAAGCAGGAACAAAGAGTGTAAAAGACCGTGCGTTCGATGTTCCAAAGAGGAAAAAGGGACAAGGCTGCTTACCATAACCTCCCGCCAGTGCACCTGCAGAAACCGCCCTAATATCGCCCTCATTCGCTGGATGTGTCATCATCAGCCAAAAGTTGCAGGAGGAAGAGGGGGAGGAGGGAGAGGAGCAGAAAAACGAGGAGGGGAGGAAGAGGAGTAAGCACCATGACCAAACGCAATGGCACCTACATCAGCAGCCATGATCGTGCTGTCACCTTGAGCTGCGAAAGTGGAAGAGAAGCAGGAACAAAGAGTGTAAAAGACCGTGCGTTCGATGTTCCAAAGAGGAAAAAGGGACAAGGCTGCTTACCATAACCTCCCGCCATTGCACCTGATGAAACCGCCCTGATCTCTCCCTCATTCGCTGTTTGTGCCATCATCATCAGCCAAACGTTGCAGGAGGAAGAGAGGGAGGAAGGAGAGGAGCAGAAAAACGAGGAGGGGAGGAAGAGGAGTGAGCACCATAACCAAACGCAATGGCACCTGAACCAGAAGCTAAAATCTCGCTTGTATTGCCTTGAGCTGCAAAAGTGGAAGAGAAGCAGGAACAAAGAGTGTAAAAGACTGTACAATCGATGTTCCAAAGAGGAAGAAGGGGAAGGGGCACGGCTGCTTACCATGACCTCCGGCCAGTGCACCTGATAAAACCGCCTTGATAGCTCCCTCATTCGCTGGATGTGTCATCATCATCAGCCAAAGCACAAGGAGAAGGAGGAAGAGGAGAAGGAGCAGAAGAAACAAGAGGAGCAGAAAAAATAGAGAGAAAGAGGAGTAAGCACCATAACCAAACGCAATGGCACCTGCATCAGCAGCCAACATCTCGCCAGTACTACCTTGAGCTGCAAGAGTGAAAGGGAAGCAGGAACAAAGATTAAGAAGGAGTGTGCGTTAATATTCCAAGAGGGGCAGGAAAAAAGAGAGGAGAGGAGGAAGAGGAGTAAGCACCATAACCAAACGCAATGGTACCTGCACCAGCAGCTGAGATCGTGCTGTCACTTTGAACTGCAAAAGTGGAAAAGCAGGAACAAAGATTGTAAGGGGTCGTGGATGTGATGTTCCAAAGAGGAAGAAGGGACAAGGCTGCTTACCATAACCTCCGGCCAGTGCACCTGGTGAAACCGCCCTGATAGCTCCATCATTCGCTGGATGTGTCATCATCAGCCAAAGTGTGGAGGAAAAGGAGCGGAAAGAATAAGAGGAGCAGAAAAAAGAGAGGAGAGGAAGAGGAGTAAGCACCATGACCAAACGCAATGGCACCTGCACCAGCAGCTAAGATCTCGCTTGTATTGCCTTGAGCTGCAAAAGTGGAAGAGAAGCAGGAACAAAGAGTGTAAAAGACCGTGCGTTCGATGTTCCAAAGAGGAAGAAGGGACAAGGCTGCTTACCATAACCTCCTGCCATTGCACCTGAAGAAACCGCCCTGATAGCTCCGTCATTCGCTGTTTGTGTCACCATCATCAGCCAAAAGTTGCGGGAGGACGAGGAGAAGGAACAGAAGGAACAAGAGGAGCAGAAAAAAGAGAGGAGGGGAGGAAGAGGAGTAAGCACCATGACCAAATGCAATGGCACCTTCACCAGCAGCCATGATCTCGCCAGTATTGCCTTGAGCTGCAAAAGTGGAAGAGAAGCAGGAACAAAGAGTGTAAAAGACCGTGCTTTCGATGTTCCAAAGAGGAAGAAGGGACAAGGCTGCGTACCATAACCTCCCGCCATTGCACCTGATACAACCGCCCTGATATCACCGTCATTCGCTGGATGTGTCATCATCAGCCAAAAGTTGCAGGAGGAAGAGGGGTAGTAGAAGAAATAAGAGGAGCAGAAAAACAAGAGGAGGGAGAGGAGCAGAAAAAAGAGAGGAGGGGAGGAAGAGGAGTGAGCACCATAACCAAACGCAATGGCACCTGAACCACCAGCCATGATCTCGCTTGTATTACCTTGAGCTGCAAAAGTGGAAGAGAAGCAGGAGCAAATTTTAAAAGACTGTGCATCCGATGTCCCAAAGAGGAAGAAGGATCAAGACTGCTTACCATAGCCTCCGGCAAGTGCACCTGATAAAATCGCCCTGATAGCTCCCTCATTCGCTGGATGTGTCATCATCAGCCAAAAGTTGCAGGAGGAAGAAAGAAAGAAGGAGTTAATCTTTAACAACATAATAAGAGAGAAGCAATGGCCTTACCAAGGCCATAGGCGAGAGAGCCGCTGCCAACCGCAGTGGTATCTAAGCCGAAGGCTGCGGAGCCCTCTCCCACATTGTCAGCGTTCCATTGCTCGCCGCTCACCACACCCGCTCTGAACGCTGCTCTGCTGCCCCAAAACACCAAGCGTGCTCCTTTTGTTTTGAGTTGGTGAGTTGAAGAAGATGTGGTGGAAAATAACAACAAAGGAAGGGGAAGGTGGTTAAGCACCAGGTCCTTCAGCAGGAGCCACGTGAGTAAGACCATCAAAGTCGTTGTTGAGGTTATCAACCGAAGCCGGCACCAACAGCGAACCGTTGTGGGGGCGATACACTCCGGCGGTGCCCTCCAACAACCAGATGACAGGGTCCTCGAAGAGCTCGCACAGGTCACGCGCTCCGCAGGCATAGAGCGTGCCGTTGTGGGTCAAGCGAAGGGTCTCCGAATCACTTTCTTGGTGATAGATGACAAAGTCATCCGCCTCAGGAGTGAACCTGCACGCCGGCGTCGCTGCCAAACAGCCGCCGACCACCAGCGAAAACAGCAAGGATAACAAAAACGACGACGCGTTCATTGGACTAGGCGCGTGTTTTGTGTGTGTAAGGTGAAGTACTTACTCGCAAAAAGCCCCTCTGAAAAAAAAAAATGAAAACCAACCAAACCGTGGGGCCTGCACGGACACGAATAATATTTTTTCAGTTATCTTTACCGAAGAGCCCCTTCCCCCTCCCAAAAAAAAAAAAAAAACAAGGATCCCTTTTATAGACGTGAAATGATCTGCTCTGCACCAAAAAAAAAAAAAGCTGACAAGCGAACCTGAGCTTTGCTGCGGTTGGTTAATCCCATCCGTTCCACCAATCAAATGGGCCGAAAAACAAAAACCCTTTTTTTTTTTTGCTTTGTGCGGAGTTGCTCTGTTCCACCAACGGACACCAAGCATTCGCTTTTTGGAAATTTTGTCGACATAGTGCACTCAGACCATGACGATACGGCAGACCCTCCCTGCGGCGTTGTGGCCAAAAAAAAAAAGATGAACGAAGCTTATAAAAAAGAGACCAAAGGGGAAGGAAGCTTACGCGCGTGTTGTCATGGTGGCGAAACGCAGAGAGGCCCAAAGCAAATTAAAAGCGAAAACCGGATATGTAAAACCTTAAAGGCTTAACTGTCCATCAACGCTCCTGCCCCTTCACACACCCACCCTTCCCCTCGCAATGAGCGCTTTTGGTGCTACGGAAAGACAATAAGAACAAGAAAGAAACAAAAAAGCAACGAGGAGGGCCGTTTCTTTTCGCTCTGCTTTGTTCGTATTTTTTTCTGCGCGACCCAATTTTCATTCTCTCATGTCGTCATTAGATATTTAATGTCTACCAAGACGACATGAGCAATTTCAGGTTTAACTTATTTGTTTACTGCTACGCGATGCGAAAGGTGAGGTTAATGCGAGGCCGCGTGCGCTTGGGCTCTTTCGGCACGCTGTGCTTCCAGTGGCGCTGCGTCTCGCCCTCCATCAAAATAACGCTGCCTGGGGTCAACAGGTACTCCAGGGAGGCCTTCTTCTCCTTGTACCGCCGCATCAGGAACCGCCGTGGCTCTCCCAGGGACAGCGAGGCTATCTTGTTCTTCCCCTCCGGGATGGCCTCCTTGTCCGCATGAAAGCCGATGTAGTCCCTTCCGTCTCGGTACAGGTTGATGAGCACGTAGTCAAAGTGACACCCTCCGCAGAGCGCCCCCATTTCATCCCTCAGCTTGGCCAGCCGGGGGGACCATGGCAGGGCGGGTTGCCGCTGGTAGAGGCTGGCGGTCAGCTCGGGGTCGGACATCCAGGACTGCATGCGGGGCGTCTTGACGGGTTTGCCAAACATCTTGAACTGCCCCTGGATGAAGTTGGGCAGCTGGAGGAGCTCTTGAAAGAGCTCCGAGGCCTCGGAGGGGTTGAGGTAGTTAGGGCAGAAGCTAACAAAGCAGCCCTCGCTTATTTCTTTGCGTTGAAAGGTTGGTTTTATGGCATTGGCGGTGGTGGAAGAGGAGGAAGTCTGTGACGGTTCGTTTTCGGTTTCTTCTTCCACTTCCTCTGAAACTATTTCTTTGCCTTTGCGACGGCTCTTGGTGGAACTGCGCTTCACCGCCTCCTCCTTGTTCTTGGGCCTCTTCTGCTCCGAGGCTTGTGCTTCATCGCTCTCCTCTTGCTCTTTCCTTCTTTTGGTGGGAGAGCGAGAGATAAAGGCAGTTATTTGGGTTTGTTGCATCTTCTCTTTGAGGCTCTCTTAACTCTCTTGCTCTCCACAAAGGGAGAATGGGCTGTGAGAGTGCACTGTTGCAAACTTTTCCAAGAAAGTTTTCCGGGGGATGGGCAACTGCTTTTTACGTCGACAGCAGCAGCCAACACCACCACTTCCCCACATAGCCAAATGGAGCAGAGCAGGACCCCAGAGGCAGGGTGGTCCGCCACCTGGTCCCCTTTGCCCAAGCCTTCCTTCTCAAACGAGGGATCGCGACCCGTCATACGGCTCATTGACGTTACACGTATCCCCTTTCTTTCTCTCTTTTCTGCATAACGTTTTAAGTAGAAGTAACTCAGGGTGTCTCTTCGTCAAACAACAAAAAGCAACTGCCGAAGATGTGGCTACCTTTAAAGAAAGAGGATACTGGGTCGGGCCAAAGATGCTGGAGGACCAGGACATAGCCTGCCTTCGTCAAGAGGTCGACCGCGTCTTTCATGGCGAGCTGGATACGGCCGCCCCTCCCTATGAATACCAGTACTGGCTGCGCTCGGTGCGCAAACACAAGGAGGACTCGCCTGATGTTCGAAAGATCAACAACGCGTGGTGGAACAACCTCGCGTTACGGCAGGTCGTTACCTCCCCGGCCATCGGTCGAGTGGCTGCTGCTTTGTTGGAAACGACTGAGGTGCGCCTTTGGCATGATCAAGTAAGTTTAAAGACAGAAAAAGCGAAGCAGAGAAGCGAGAGAAGAGTGAATAGGGAGGAATGAGAGAGGATGAGTGAAGAGGACAAATAGAAGAGAAACGAAGAAGAGGCTCAAGGGAAGGTACGCATCAATTCACTCATAGTCTGAAAAAGGCGATATGGAAACCTGGCGTTCGCGAAGGGGAAGGTGAGAGCGCTGCCTCTACAGCTGGAAACATAGGATGGCACCAGGATTATGCTTTTTGGCAAATATCGGACAGCACCAACATGTGCACCGCATGGATCGCTCTCCAGGACACAGACCTGTCCAACGGCGGCCTGAGAACCATCGCTGGGTACTTCTCCTCCCCCTTTCCTCTGTCCTCTGGGCTCTTCTTTCGTCTCCTCTTTCTCTCTTTTCTGTTTTATCTCCTTCTCAGTGCCTCTGGCTTTGCTACTCTCGTCTTCACTTCGTCCTTTCCTCTCCATGCTCATCTCTCCTCTCTCTCTCTCTCTCTCTCTCTCTTCTGTGCCTCTCCCTTGCAGGTCGCACAAATGGGGTCTTGTGCCCGACTCGGCAACCTTCTTTGAGAAAGATATGGACAAGCTAAAGGAAAACTTTGCTCGTTTCGGAGATGAATGGCAGGACGAGCCTTGCATCATGAAAGCTGGCCAGGTTCGTTCCTCATCCTCCTTTGTTTACCTTTCTTCTCTCATTCATTCCACTGGCAAAACGACAATCTTTAGGTTGCTTTTCATCACTCGCTCACTTTCCATGGGAGTGGCGCAAACCTTCGCAACGAGCCCAGGCTGGCCATAGCGGTGCACATGATGGGGAAGGGCTGTTGCTATCGCTCTGGATTTGGGTGGCATCACAACGCGGTGGACATGGGACCGTTTGTCAAGGATGGAGATCCCTTTGAAGGAGCTCGTTTTCCTCTGCTTTATGCCACTGCTGAAAAATAAGCTTTCGACGTGAAAAAGAGAGAGAGGCAAGGGAGGAGAGAGAAAGAAATGTTGTTTAAAAAGAACAACAACTGTTTACAGCAAAGTTCAAATCGAGAGCTTAACAATCTAAAAGGGGAGAGACAACCAGAAGCAAAAAAATAAAAACAAAAGAAGAAAGGAGACAAAAGGCTTTGGTCCTGTTTGGAGTTTGTCAGTTCGTGTCGAATGGCTATTGACCACGATTACTTGCAGTCCTCAAAGGTAAATCCACCGCAAGCCAAAACAACAATGAAGAAGATCAAGATCTAAAAAGAAGGGAGAAAAGTGAGAAAAGAGCGCACAGGAATATGGTAGTAGTAACAAGGAGGGAGGAAAATGCGTACGATGAGGATGACAAGGATGCAAATGTTGAGCTTCACGTTCTTCCACCACAGTTTCTTCTTCAGCTTAACAGCTCCCTTTCGGAAGGTTCCAGCCTCTACTTGCATTCGGTCTGTCCTATCCAATACGTCCTCGATCTTCTCTCCACGTCTTAATACATTCTCTGATAAAATGGAAGTACATTAAGTAAGGAATGACCACGCTGGAAGAAGGAAAAAGAAGAAGGAAGAAAGGAAGAAAGGAAAAGAAAGAAATACCTATGTTTTCCATCATGATGTCCTGAACCTTGTCTACGCTAGCTTGGATATTCTTAATCTTATCAGCCGAAGGATTGTTGTTATAGAAAGCCTGTTGCCACAAAGAGGAGAGAGCGTATTAGCAACAGGACCAAGTCCCAAACGAAATAATTGCAGAGAGTCAAACCATTTCCTCTGCAATAACCTCGCCAAAGTCGTCTCCACCGTCATATCTCTGCTTGATCTTGGTGAGAAAAGCAAATGCAATCCTTGTCTGGAAGCTCACGTCAGCCACACAAAGGTACACCACTTCGTTCTCCACAATGTAGTTGAAAGAATATCTGATTTTTGCATGATGGCGCAGAGAGAAGAGCGAGAGTTTGTCAGAACGCAGACACGAAGAAAAGAAGAGCGAGAGAAAGAGAGAGAGAGAGAGAGAGAGAGAGAGAGAGAGAAGAGGACAAAACAGGGGAAGAAAAACGAAGGAAATAATAGGAGGGACAGAGGGACAAGCCAAGCAAAGAAGCTTACCCTTCATGGTGGTACGACTTCTTGTGGTCAGATCCGGTGGAAATACGGTCCAGGATAACGTCCACCAAGCTCTTCACCTTGCCAGTGGCCTGGTCCGTGCCATGGTCCGCCACAGTGGAGTCCCCCTCAGCCACCGCCGCGTAGATTATTCCTGGCATTGTCTGTGTTCTCTAATCTTCAAAAAATTCCCTCTACTCTTTGTTCTTCTTGTTCTGCTTCTGTCTCTCGTTTGAAATGGGTGAAGATTGACAAACTTGTCTATGTCTCGTCTGTCTGGCCAAACACACACAACACAAAAAAATAAGTTCCTTGTGTGTGAAAAAGCGTCCCCCCCCCCTTAAAAAAAAATACCTTTTTGTTGTTTTGAACAAAAAAACTGTAGTTAAAAAAAAAGCAAAAGGAAAAAAAAAACTGTTCTTCTTTTTGTGTTTCCTTCTTCTCTCTCTTTTCCTTGTTTTCCTGCTGGAAAAATAAGGGAGAAAGGAGAGAGTAGCACAAAACCCAAAACAAAAAAAAAGAGAGAGAAGTCTGCTTCGGTTTTGCTGTCGGTTAACTATTGAAATTTCGGTGTAAGGCGGGTTGAAATCCCAACGAAACATTTTCAAGCGATCACTGCTGACGTCATCCTAATAGGTTATGTAAGCTACGAGAGAGAGGTTTTTTTTTGTGTGGACCAAAGAAAAGTTCATGGTATCCGATGGGATTCGAACCGAAGACGAAGAATGGTGCTCGATTCGTTCACAGATGGACAAATATCTCTGCACCAAGGCTGCACATCTGAGGAATGGGTGGGCAACAAAAAAAAAGTAAGGAACAGCGGAGAGGAACGAAGGAAAGGAAGAGACGAGCAAGATTATTCCGTTTGTTTGTAGCTGTTGAGGCTCCACTCTCAAGCCTCCACCTCATACTTTTTCCCTTCACTTCACCTTCAAAAAAACACACACAATTTTTTGTGACAAAAACGACAAGCCCATCATCCGTCAGCCACCCACGCTTCTCCTTCCCAAAAACGACCCCTCAACAAAGCGTAGCGGCAAGGCAGCTTTGACAAACACACCAAAAAAAAAAAACGTAGCGAAAACCCAAGGGGTAAGCAGCTAGCCGGTAGTGTGGTGGCGCTGATAGAGGCAACACCCCCAATCCACTCACACACACGCACACACATAAAGAAGAAGAAGAAGAAGCCAGCACATGGAAGGTGAAAGCGGCGGAGCAGGAGGAGGCGGAGGAGCGGGTAGCAACTGCCTCAATACGCACCACACCAAACAGCAGCAGCAGCAAACGCAACAACAACGTTGGCACGGGGGCGGAGGAGCCCACGTGAACTCCTTTCCGATGATGATGTCCTCCGGAGGCCAGCAGCAACAGCCGCCTTGTCCTTGTTGCCACGTGCAGCAGTTCTCTGGAGGAGAAGGAGGAGAACCCAGTAGAGGATTTACTTTCTATGTTCGGCCTCATGGGTAGCCTTTTTTCTCTCTTCTCTCCTCTCTTTTCTTAGTACTTTAGTTTACTGATAACGAAAATCTCCAAACACAAAGCGTTGATGGAATCGAAGTGTCGTTTATTCTTCCTCACTATAACAACAATAGAATATTTCAATCAACGGAGCCTCATCATCACCAACTCCAACAACAGCAGCAACAACCGCAAACAACAACCACAAAGAGAGGAGGAGCAGCCGGAAGCGTTGGTAAAGAGAGTGGTGGCGGAGGCGGAGGAAGAGACAAGCGAAAGAGAAAGAAGGAAAAGACAGAGGACGGTGCTTTTAATGCCGGCACCACAGCAACGGTAGAAGAACAGGAACAACAAGAAGAAACAAGTAAAGAAGGCGGAGGTGGTGGCAAAGAAAACAATGCCAAGGAAGGAAGCTCCTTCTGGTTTTTCAAGAAAGTCAAAGAAACCACAGCGTCGGACAAAGACCACAACAAAGGCGATAGAGAGAAAGAGAAAGGCGACACTCACAAAGAAAGAGACAAAGATCATCAACAAAACCAACACACAAAAGAACGAGACAACGAACAACGAGAGAACGTTGCCGCAACAACAAAGGAAAAGACCCAGGACAGAGGGCAGAGAGACGGCAGAGCAGAAAGAGAAAGGGAAAGAGAGAGCTTCGTTCTCCTGGTAAAATGTCCTCAGCTTAGGGAATGGGGCAATTACTATAGCGAACTGGTAGTCAACAAAGAGAAGGACAGGAGCTCTCTCGCTCGTTTCAAGAAGCTCATCGCCAACGAGTTTGAGATCCCGGAGGAACGCATTTACAAGCTCGTCAAACTGCCCAACCACGTCGTTCTCTTGCGGGACCGCCACTTGCAACGCCTTCGACGAATGGATAGAATAGAAGTGCTGCTCATTCCGAAAAAGAGCGGTGGAGGAGGAAGTGGCGGAAGTGGAGCAGCAAATCCTTCTGCCTCCACCTCTTCTTCGTTTGAAACACTACCTCCGTTGCTGCCTTTCTATAACATTCAACAACAAGATTGTGGTGTAGCAGATGGCTCGGTGGTGGTGGGGTCGCTGGATGGAACAAACTCCACCACGACTGCCGCTCCTTCGGAGATGATGCACTCATCGCCACAAAGACAAACTTTATCTCCTCGACACCACCTTTCAGCAGTGGCAACGTTGCTTTCCTCTCCGTCAATAACTTCTTCCTTTGCTTCTGCCTCTTCCATTCCCGGTGTTTCTGCGTCCTCCTCTGCTGCTTCTTCTAGTTCTCCTTCTTCCTCTGCTACTCCTTTTCTCGTTCCTGTTCAGCTGTCAGCAGCATCAGCAGCGACAACCTCAACATCAACTTCAACACCGCCAACTACAACCTCAACAACAGACAACGAATACACGATGGACAGCGAAGTGGAACGTCTCAACGACAACCACTTGTTTCGACTTCTTTCTAGTCAACCGAAGAAGAAAGTGAAGCGAGCAAAGAAAGCAACAGCAGGACAAAGGCAGGCTTTAGAAAATGGTGAGAGCAATTATGGGGAACAAAACGTAGGTGCGGAGGAGATTGATCAACAACAAGAAGGAGGAACAGCTCCTAACGATGCAACTGTTGTGTATGAGGAGAACGAGGACAAGCGAATTAGGCAACATATTCTTTTAGGGCAGAAGATTCATGTGCTTGCCTTACAACCTGGACAGGTTTGTACTTTTCTACTTCTTTCCTTCCTCTTCTTCTTCCTTTCTTTCTTCCTTTTCTCTTCCCACTTCTTTTTCTTCCCTTCCATTTTTAACTCCCCTCACGCTTTCTTCAGTGTACAATAGGGTCAGTTCCAGTAGAATCAAAGAAACAAGCAGTCAACAAAGTAGTAGGCAACCAAGCCAAAGTGGAAGCACATCTCCAACGGAAGAGAATACCTGTAGTGTTGGGACCCCCCAACTCTATCGTTCGACCTAAGCACTTGAACTTCCCTCTTCCCTCTACGATGGTTATATCGCCATCATCCTCCGCGGCGGCGGCCGCCGCTGCAGCTACTGTCCCTTCCTCGCCTTCTCTCACGCGCCATCAAGTCTTTGCTGCTGCTTGTGCTTCGCCGGTTTCTCTTTCTTCGGACCTCATTCAGAACCCTGTCAATACCGTCATTACTATTTCGCCTTCTGTTTATTATCCTTCGTCTGCTTCCGAAACGGATGAACAGACAGAGGAGGGCCAACAGCAACAATCAGGAGGAACGATGACGGAACGAGATGAGAACACGGAGGAAATACCATCGCAGCAACCTGTTTTGCACATGATTGACCATCATCACATCGCACGTGCTGTATGGGAATCTAAATTACCTCTCAAGTACGCCTTTCTTCTTTTCGTCGTTGCTTTGTCGGTCTCTTCTCTCTTCTCTCTTCCCTCTTCTCTCCTCTCTCCCAGTCTTGTTTTTTTTTAACTTATTTGCTGAACAGAGAAAAGAGCGTATACTTCAAAGTGGTGGCGGACTTATCTCATTTGTCCGTGCCTCAGTTCTGGGAGGAGATGAAGAAGCGCAATTGGGTGTACCTGATGCGCAACGGGGAGGGTCCATTGTCCCCCGAAGACCTACCATTGAGCGTCGCGGACATGGTGGATGACCCCTTCCGCTCCTTGGCTTGGGCTTTGCGAGGTTTACAGTCCTCGCCTCTTCCTTTTCTCGCTCTCTCTTCCTAACCCTGTATGGAAATAGGCAAAACAAAAGGCTTTCGAAAGACGCACACGCCGTTCTCCGAGTTCATATGGGCAGATTGGCTGCGTCAACGGCCAGAGCTGAGCGATAAGGACCTCCAAGGCAACAAGATCTACGACTACTTTGACCTAGCGGTGGCCCTCTGTCGCTCCGAAGCGGCTTCTCAGCTTCCTGGCTTTATCAGCAGTTCAGCTTCCGCTGATAGCAACAACAGCAACAGCAACAGCAACAACAATCCCAAAAGTTTGGAAAGAGAGAAAGGAGAAAGGGAAAGGGAGAAAGCGGAAAGAGAAAGAGAAAAAGGAGAAAGGGAAAGAGAAAAGGGAGAACGAGAGGGCAAAGAAAGAGAACGAGAGAAAGGAGAAAAAGAAGGCAAAGATAAAGAAAGAAGCTTCCTCAGTATACGCCGGAGTCAGTCCACTCCGTCTACCTCGCTTTCTTCTTCCTCGTTGGATCATCCTGGTCATCATCATCCTTCTTCTGCTGCCCAACGCACAACAGCAAAGCAGCACAGCGTGAAACAACAAAAGAAAGGAGGAGGAAGCAGCAAACACAACAAGGACACTAACAACAATCAAGCATCGGTGGAGGAAGAGCAACAGCAAGGAGAAGCAAACGAATGGCAACAACAAGAAGGGGAAGAGAGTGGGAACAACAATGAAGTTGTCTCTCCGCGAGCAAGAGAAAAGGAGAGGGAGAAGGAAAGGGAGAGGGAGAAAGAAAAGGAGAGGGAGAACGAAACGAGAGGCGGTGCCGCAGCGCAACGCGAGGACTCGATGATAATCTCCGAGTGAGAAAGGATTGCTTCTCTGGCACAAATGTAATACTAACACCTGTAAACAACAACAACATAATCATAATAAGAAAGCCCTTGTACACGCAACGTATGTGCTGCTGAAAGAGGGAGGGTTTTTTTTAACTCCTAGGTACACAGGCAGTTTAAAATGGGGGAGGGGTTGGTCGCGGTTTGGCTGGGCCGAAGTGAGTGGTCGGGAGGGGTGGATTCAGTGAGAGGCGGACGAAGAAGAGGCGGCCAACTCCTTTTGCTTCTTTGCCTGTTGCATGATGTCCTTCTGGAGTAGTGGTGAATCATTGGAGAAGTAAAGGGAGAGAGAGGAATGTGAGCTGCGAGGGAAAGAAGAGAGAAGCCATGTTTTTTTTTTAAAAAAAATAAAATAAAACAAACACGCACCGCTACGGCAGAGCTGCCAGGGAAGGCAGGGAGCAACGGGAACAAGAGGAAGGGGATCATGAATCGAACCATGATGGGGCGGAAGTTCTCCCTGATGGTAATGCGCAGATGCGGGGGCACAGAGCTCATGGTGTGCGGTTTATCTTTTCGGCAAGTGTTAAAAAAAATCAAAGCGCTGTGTGTGCGGCAACTCTGCAGCGTTCACTTTCTTTTTCGCTTTAGCGGGGTATAAAATTTTGTGTTTAACTTTTACCTTTTTTATAACGTTTTGTCGACATTTTCACCTTAAAAAGTAAATATTGAACTTTGATGATGATAAGACTCCTCAAGTTATCGATCTGTTTTTGAAAAACTATCCAATGAAAAATCAAAAAATAAATGGTTTCCAATTTTCTTTTTACATATTATTATCCACATTGGCTTCCTCTTCCTCGTCTTGGCTGTACTCCTCTTCGTCTTCTGCCTCGCTGGCCTCTGCCTCCGTCCCGCCATCCTCCGTGAACTCTTTCATCGTCACCCCCTCCACCACGACCATGACCTCCTTCGTCTGCGCCGAGGACGGCGTGCCTCCTGAGCTCGAGCTCCCCGAGGCCGCCCTCCACCGACAATGCCACAAGGCCGACCGCCAGGCCTGGAACACCCCAGCGGAGGTGCCAAAGATGAGAAACACGAACAAGCCCTGACTGACCTCGTTGAAGGTCACCACGAACCACAACCCAAAATTGACCTCCTGCCGCAGGGAGCACTCCTCTATCCCCTCCGCCAGCGAGGACACCAAGTCCCTCACCGAATGGGTATAGAGGCAGTCGATGTAGTCGTTGTAGGCCTTGTACTGAGCCTCCTGCACGTAGTTGAAGTGGATCTGGAAGCTGAAGACGAAGGTGTAGATCCACACGTAGAGCAGCAGGAAGGCGAACAGCCGCCATTGCCGGATGAGGAACTGCCACCCTTCTCTCGATTTCTATGGAGAACATGGACAACGCCATAAGTAACACTCTCCTGAAAGGCACAGAAGGGGGAGGAAGAAGAAGACCGAGAAGTACAATGAAAAGAAAGACAAACAAGGTTTACTCACC
>JAVKOQ010000550.1:0-28226 GCA_031835245.1 Balamuthia mandrillaris | reverse complement strand
TTTGCACTCTGGTAGCGTGACTGTAACCTTTCTCCATTATATGGCAACCAATTTGAATTTCATACACTAGATGCTTCCCGCATTATTGATGATGAAGACGGAGACATGGCAGAGGAAGAACAGATAGCCCCTGTGCGTGGCACTGCCTACTCTACCACAACCTCCACATTTGGTCAGGGCAACTTCGATCCAAGCCAAGGACAGGAGGGAATGCTGGGTGTCTCGGGAAGGATCGCAGGCAGGGAAGGATTTGGGGGACAGCATGCACAGCTCATCTCTGTGTCGGATCTGGCAACCGCCATTGCTGCTGCCAACCAAATAGTTTCCCAATTCGAGAATCCTGCTCTGGCCATATCCGATGGTGCGGGCATGGCCTTGGCCGACGCGCTCGCTGCTCTGGAAGCCTCTGCCACCCAATTCATAGCGGCCGCCCCAGCAGGGGGACCAGAGGCCGATGCCAGAGCCAAAGCTCTCTACCAGAATTTGAGGGATCTGATAGCGGCAGCCAAGCACGAGGCTTCTCTGGCGGGAGACGATGTGTCTCTGTTGGATGGAGCCAAGGCCTTATCTGACTCTGTTGCGAAGCTGTTCCAAGCAGCAAGCGAGCTCGCTAAAAACCCCAATAGCCCTCAGGCTATGGAAGCTTTCCGAGCTGCCCAGCTGGGACTGCGAAGTGCTGCCACATATATCAATGCAGCTGCAGCAGGCACCCTTGCGGATCAGCCCTCCCAACAATTGATATTGGAGTCGGCCAAGATGGTGGCAGCGGCCAGTTCGGCCCTGGTGGGAGAGGCCAAATTCCTGGCACAAGGCATTCAAGACCCACAAAGGAAGCAAAGGGCCATCGTGGGCTGCCAGCAAGTGGCAGTCTCAGCTGCCGGTGTACTTACCACCACAACGGCTATTACCCCTGCCATTCTCAACCCTGAGTGTCAGAACCAAGTGGCAACCGTATGCCGGGCCTTGGAGTCTGCAAATCAGCAGCTGTTAGATGCTATGGCCGCTAGCGGTCTCGATGAATATTCACTGGCCAATCTGAGGGCGGCTGCCAAAGTGGTCGGAGACGCTATTGCACAGCTCATGGACAGCTCCACATGTGCTGGACAGAGAGGCAATGAACCGCAGGACTTTCTCACACCTGTCCAGACCATTCGCACCAACGTCGAAAACCTGACGAGCAACGCTCGGAAGGACCCCAAGATCATAAACCCGGCTTCCGTTGCCATCCAAGAAGCTGTAAATCAGGTACTGCAGGCTACCAAGGTGGTGGCAACTACGGCAGACCCACAGAGCCGCAACTCACTGCTGCTGGCTGCCAAGACTCTGGCTGATGCCTGTGCCAAGCTGGTGTCATCCTGCCGTCAAGCTAGCGCCAATCCCAATGACTCCTACAGTATGGGTCAGGTGGAATCCAGCGCGGCTGCTCTGGAAGCCGCCGCCCAAGCCCTGTTGAACGACGGTAAGAGTGCCGTCATGGAGAGCGTGCGATACTGGGCCAAAGCAGCGGCGGCCTCCAGCGCAGCCCTCATCGCCACCTCCACCAGCAGCGCCTCCGGAGCGCGCAACGAGGAGACCAAGAAAAGCCTGCTGGAGGCAGCAAGGACAGCCGCAGGTGCTCTGGCCGAATTGGTCAACTCCATCAGGTATGCCAACGATTTCCACACTGATGGCACTGCCCAGGAGCACCTCCTTGCTGCTGGCAAGCAGTCAGCTCCTCCTTTGGCCAACCTCGTGGCCACCTCTAAGCGCTCTATCCCGCATATCGCCGACCTTGCTAAAAAGACCAGCCTTAACTCGGCAGCGGACGAAGCGGCAGCCGCATTACAAAAGTTGATGGTGGCCACGCAAGCCATCTCCACGGCAGGCCCCACCAAAGAGGTCGGCGAGGCGCTAGAGCAGATTACCTACATGGCCGCCGACCTGGAAGCTGCTGCCTTTGCCGCCGAGGCTGGCACTCTGCCCAAGTTCCCAGGCCAGAATGCTGACTCTGCACTGGACTTATTGGACTTTGCAGCCAAGAGCCTGCAGGAGTCGATTCCCCCGCTGGAGGAGGCTGCCCTCAATACACCGGATGACGTTGGCCCTGCTGCCAAGAACACGGCTGGCGCCACCTATCAAGTGGTTAACGCAGCCAAGACCCTCACCAGCTACGTCCCTGATAGTTCCACGCAAAAAAGCATTATTGCTGCTTCCAAGAACCTCTGTGCCCGCAGCAGTGATCTCATCGAGGGCGCCAACAAGCTCTCCCACAACCCAACCAACATGGAGATGAGAAACAAGTTGACCTCTCTTGGACAAGACCTAACCAACACGCTGGCTTCCCTCGTCAACATCGCTCGTGGCATCGACACGAAGGACCTAGACGAGGCCGCCACTATGCTTAGCAACGAAGGCAATCGCATCAAGTTCTCGCCGGGCAGCTCTGGAGACTTTCCTGCCAAAGCCGATCAACTGGTGGTGGCGGCCCGTTCCTACGCTGCCTCCGTGCAGAACGTTACCGTAACAGCGGAGAGCAACCCGAAAGGCTTGGTGCCTGCTGCCAAGATGGCCTCCGCCGCTGTATCTCCTTTCGTAAATGCAGCCATCGCTGCAGCCTCCTCCTGCCCTGACCCAGAAGCGACAGAGAAACTGGTGGCCACCGCCAAAGAAATGGCTCACCAGGGCGCCAAAGTCATTGAGCTTGCTAAAATATCAGCCACCACCGGAGGGGCCTCCTCCAAGGGCAATCTCTTGGCTGCTGCCAACTCTGTCAGCCGTCTCCTGCAAGAGATGCTCGATGCTCTTGGCTCCGCTCAGCCTGGTCAAAAGCAGATCAAAGAGGCCCTAAACCTGTTGGCCCGTGCGCTTGAAAAGCTGGACCGAGGAGTGCCTAGCGAGGAACGCCCACTCAACGAACTGCCCACAGCCCTTCAGGCCCTTGGTGAGGCCACTTCGGGCATTGTGACCTGCGCCAGAACCTCTCCAGACAAGCTGGGCTCCCTCTCTCTTAGAGCCGTCAATGCAGTGGATCAGGCAGTCGATGTGTCCAACACAGCAGCCTCCAACAGCGGCCAGGCTAGCGCTGTCCCTCGCCAGTTCGCAGGTGCCACCATCCAAGCCGCCCACGCTCTTGATGAGCTGAGGGCCGCTGATAACACCAAGAAAGTGGTGATGGCGTGCAAGGGCTTGACACAGGCTGCCACGGCCATTGTGGCCCAAGCCAAGGCTACTGCCACCTCTAACAACGTTGATCCTACCCAAAGAAGAAACACCATCCTAGCCACCGAGAAACTGGCCACGTCCGCTGCCTCTCTTGCAAGAAGTGCACGGAGCGGCGTTGCTCCTCACCAAATAGATGCTGGATTCGCTGCTCTCCGGGACTTTAAGTTGGCGGTCTCCACTGGAGGAGACGCAGCCACTGACCAATTGTTGTCCTCTACCAGGTCACTGGTGGAGGCCACACAGAGAGTGCTCAGCGCTTCTGCCGACGTCTGCGGCAATCCTAAGAACAACACTGCCCAGATGAAGCTCTCCTCTGCAGCAAACAACATGCCGATAGCCATCGAGGCCCTGGAACACGCGGCTACGGCCCTCTCTCCAGGTGTCAAGGAGTGCGATAACGCCATCGAAGCCCTCGAGAATTGCATTGGGGAATTGGCCTCTGCAGGCATCGCGGCCACGTTTGGCCAGCTGGAGGGGACCCCCGGAAAGACCCACCAGGATTGCCAGCACGAGCTGGGTGTGCTCATGCGCGATATTGCTGCGGATATCAAACAACTTTCAGATCCTGCTGCTTCACAGCAGCGGCCGGCTGCAGCCACCTCCACCGAACGTCACGTGCCCCATCTGGTCGGCCTCATAAAGTCAGCAGCAGCCACCACTTCAAACAAAGACACCCAGCGCTCCCTCATCATACTGGGAAAAGAACTGGCAGAGTCCATGTTGGGCTTGCTGCGGACAGTCAGAGAGAGCGCGGCAGGGAAGGGCTCTCCAGCGGATGTTGCTAACAAGAGCAAAGAGGCCAACCAAGCCCTTCTTAATTTTGCCAACTCCCTCAAGTCGGGTGTATCCAACATGCGGGATATTGAGGAGGCGCTAAGGTTGGTAAGCGAGGCCGCCCTCGCCTTCGATCAACCTCTCTCTCCAGCCAGCAGGCCTTACAAGGAGTGCAAGGTGGAGCTCAACATTCACACGCAGGAGCTGGTCAAAAAGCTGTCCAACCTGGTCAACTCGTCGAAGCTCAACGTGGACGACCTGGGCGCAGCCTCCAAGGCGGTGGCAGCCTTGGTACCCGTCGTGGTGGCTGCAGTAAGGGAGGCTTCCAGCAGCACCACCGATGGGCAAGCTCGTGCGGCCCTCACCTCAGAGGGCAGAGCAGCCGTCACGGCCAGCGCCAAGCTGTTAGAAGGGGCCAAGAACGTTGCCAACGACCCCAAGAACCGCACCCACCACCAAACGATGGGCTCTGCCTTCGCTGGCGTTACCAGCGCTATTACCAGGTTACTGGACGCCTGTTATGCTGGCGCTACCGGTAAGTCTTTCTGTGCTTTTTCCTAGAACATTCATTGAGACCATTACTCACCTCTGTCGTTTTGAATCCATCAGGAGAGCGCGAATGTGAGGACGCTGTCTACCAGTTGGGTCGGGTGGTTGCCGATCTGGATGCCTCATCCTTGTTCGCCGCCGCAGGGCAAGTAGACCCTAACGAGCTGGCTCCTGGAATGACTTGGGAGCAATGCCAAAACGCCCTTATCAGCAACGCTAAAGACATGCAAGAGGCCAGCAAGGCGTTTGCATCAAGCGTGCAGGCCTCCCAGGACCAATTGGGAAGAACAGCCAAAGCCTTGGGGGTATTGGGCATGGAGTTGGCCCGTTTCACCAAGGCTACAGGCGCTCTTGGCGGAGACAAGGTAGCTCAGCAGAAGCTCATCGATGCCTGCAAGGACAGCCAGAGAGCGGCCCAGGACCTGCTTTCCATCGGCAAAGATGCGCACGGCAAAGGGCAAGAACCCCTGGTACAGCAGGTGCTGAGGGATAGCTTGCAATCTACCGCAGGTGCCATCTCCACTCTCATCGAAGTTGCCCAGACAGCTGCCGCTCAGTCAGCCCGAGGCATCATGGAGATCGACAAAGCCAAAGGAGCCATCAAGGATATCCTCAGCAAGTATGACTCTCCTCAATTCCAAGGAGACTCTTCAGCTGATGCGGAGCGAGTGGTCTCGGCAGCACGCTCTGTGGCTGCCTCGACAGGTGAGCTGGTGGTTGGGTGTGGCAACTCGCAAGAGGAGCTCATGGCCGCCTGTGAGTCCACCTCTGCTGCTGTCAACGAGTTGCTGCTCTGCGCTAAAGGAGGTGGGAAGACTACGCAGGAGTTGGAGGTACGAAAAAAGTTGGACGCTGCCGCCAAACTAACAGCCGAATGTGCTGTGCGGTTGCTCGAGTCCTGCAAGAGCGCCTCCAAGGAAAAAAACCTGCAGAGTCAAGCCGCTGTCTCCTCGCTTGCTCGAGAGTGTGCGGACCATCTGCTAGAAGTCGTAGCTGCTGCTAACCTGCTTCCTGGTGGACAAGGCCTTACCTTGGAGGAAGATACCGGTGAGGACCTTGAAGAACTGGCCGAAAAGGAGCTTCGTGCATGTGCCCAAGTTATTGAAAACTCGGCCAAGATCTTGATGGACCGACCCCGCAAAGAAGTTTTCGAGCCTGGGGAACTCGAAGTTACTGAGGCCATTATTGAGGCAGCGCGAGCCATCACACAAGCCACCGCTTCCTTGGTGCGCGGCGCCCACGTAGCTCAGAAGGAACGTGTGGCCAAGGGCAAGAACCCCAAGACCAAGCACCTTTACCGTAAAGATCCTACTTGGGCAAACGGTCTCATCAGTGCAGCCCAAACCGTTGCGGCTACCACTCAAGAACTGGTCAGAAACGCTAATGATTCAGCACAAGGCAAGTGCGAAGAGGAGAGGTTGATCGCCTCAGCTCGAGCAGTTGCTGCTGCTACCGCTCAATTGGTAGCAGCCAGCAGAGCCAAGGCTGACCCCACTAGTCAATCCCAAAAGACTCTGTCAGCGGCAGCCAAGGCCGTAGCAGCTGCCACCTCTCGGCTGGTGGAAGCTGCCAAGGCTGCTGCTGAAGCCGAGAAGGAAGAATCCTCCAACAAAAGGCTTTCACTCACCCCGTCTGCAAAGGCAGACTTGGAGAAGCAGATCGAAATCCTAAGGTTGGAGAAGCAGCTGGAGCAGGCTCGCATGGAACTTGCCAAAGGAAGGCAACAGCAATATCGTGGCCAATAGGCTCTTTTTTATGATTCTTATATTATAATATCTTATTTTATAGTTTATAAACAAACAAATTTACAGCCCCGCTTTTGTTCTCTGTTTTAAAGATGCTTGTGTTATGTATGTCTATCAATTCTGCTTTTAGGAGCGTCTTTTTTAACTTTTCAGAGTCCCGTCAGTCATGAAAGCGGGGTAGGGTGTTGGTGAGGTAGAGGAAGCACCAGGTGGAGGCCCTGTCTTGAAGCTGACTTTTAAATGTTTGTTGCCAACGCGATAGCCATTCATACATGTAATGGCGTTTATCGCATCTTCCATCCTGATGTATTTCACAAATCCATAGCCCTTGCTCTCTCCAGTCTTCTTATCTTTGATGACCTGTACTCGTTTATGTTAGCCATATTAAGAATTACCCTGCTTCAAACTAACCTTTACGCTTTCCATTTGCCCGAACGGTGAAAACAAATGCTCCAAGGCCACATCATCGACATCGGAGGGGAGATGGAACACAAAAAGGTTGTAACCAAGGGAAGGCAGTGGAGACTTGGGATGTATCAAGAGGAGGGGCGCGCTTTAGGTAAACAAGAAATATATTTAAGAGAGAGAAAAGTACCTGAGACGTTTGAGGAAAAGTTGGAGTTTGGCTGGGAGTTATTACCATCCCGTTGATTATAGGGGTAGGAGCATGAGGAGGCGAGTAATGAACGATTGACATGGGTGTTGGAGGGCTGTGCAGGGGAGAAGGGGGAGCATAGGCGGCCACGTGTTGGTAAGCAACTCCGCCATAATGAGGGATTTCGTATGCTGAATGGGGAGGGCCGCTCATTGCAGGCAATCCCGAATGGTGGGGAGGACCTCCTGGGAGAACTCCCGTTGGGAGGTTATGGGCGGGATAGTACGGTAAAGGCATTGTAGAGCACATCGGGATAACTGTCTATTGTTTGGTCGAGGATGACGATAAAGGTAAGTAAGAGTTCTTCCCAACCTGCATGCTGGAGGTACCTGGGTAGGAAGTTCAGGTCCTCGGTATAACAGATGGCTGGTGGCCTCGCGTACTGCTGAGGCGTGCTGGGAAGCCAGCTTTCGTGCTTTCCGAGCTGCTTTTTGGGTGTCTGTTTCTGCATACTTTACTGTGGAAAGGTGTAAACACGAACTCATGGATAAAATCTCTCTCACTTACCAACGAGAATAGGGTCATCAGCCGTCAACTTTGATCCATTCATTTCCCTTAGAGCAGCCGAGGCATCTTCCACATTTGTAAACCTGAAATATAGAGAGCAGGAGAGAGAGAGAGAGAGAGAGCATAACCTTTGAGTAGCTGCTTCTCTGGCAAGTGAAGAGGGTTGTACCTAACAAAGCCAATCTGTTTGCTCTTTCCAGTTTTTTTATCAACCATGACTTTGCACTCAACTATTTTGCCAAACTTTGAAAACATTTCTTTTAATTGCTCTGGTTGTATCAAGGCATTTGGTTAGCAAGCAACACGTGGAGCGAAGTGAATATGCCGGCTAAAACAAAACCAGATGGCCGAACCTTCGTTCATCTGTGAGGGCAAAGGTTTGACATAAAGATTGGTAGAAGGCGACTGAAGCGACACAGAAGAGTTTGAGAGTTTACAAAGGAGGGTTTTGTTTTGAACGTGGTGGCCCGTCATGGTTTTTATGGCCATTCGTGCCTCCTCTGCGCAGGAAAAGCGAACGAATCTGGTGATTATGGTTTTGGTCAGCATGAACGGTAGGCCAAAAGAACTAAATACGAACCCATATCCCAAACTTCCTTGGCTTTGGTGATCCACCATAACCTTGCAACTTACTACCTTGCCGCATTGAGAAAAAAGCTCACGAAGTTCCCCATCCCTGAAATCAGATGGCAAGTACTTAACGAAGACGTTGCAGCGGTCTATTTCTCTTCGGTTGCGGTTCCAGCTTGATGGAGAAGACGCTTGGCCCTTCGAATCACTCATACAGAAAAAGGGAACACACAAAGCAAGCGCGCAGAGAAGGTACAACGAAGTAGTAAGGATATTCTTTGCAGGCGGTTCCTTCACCACCTATGTTCCTGTTTGTGGTTTTTTGTTTTTTGTTTTGCGATCTACCACAGCAAAAGGACACGACGTGAGATGAAATTTCCTTTTTTGGGTCACCAAAGGTGAGGATGATGATGCGTGTGCCATCCTAGGCCAAATACCTCATTTGCGGCGCACCCCGTAAAAGGAGTTGGAGAGCTCCGTTAGCCACTGGGGCTGGACCATTACCACATCACGCATGTAGTTCCGTTTTGTGAAAACCTGTTGATACAACAGCGCAGGAGGGAGGGTCAGAGTTGTTCTAAGGACGAAAGGAAAGAAGAGTACTACCAGTTGATTGTAAATTACACAGCCGGGCTTTTTGCCAAACAATACGGATGAGGGGTGGAGATGCACAATCTGCCGCGTATGAAGTGGTGAGTGGGCGAGAGAGAGAGAGAGAGAGAGAGAGAGAGAGAGAGAGACAGAGAGAGAGACAGAGAGAGAGAGAGAGACAGAGAGAGAGAGAGAGAGAGACAGAGAGAGAGAGAGAGAGACAGAGAGAGACAGAGAGAGACAGAGAGAGACAGAGAGAGACAGAGACAGAGACAGAGACAGAGACAGAGACAGAGACAGAGACAGAGACAGAGACAGAGACAGAGACAGAGAGGGAGAGAGTGTGCGTGTGAGTGAATAAGCGAGAGTCTAACCTTGTTGCCAACGCAGGTTTTGTACTCCCCGTCTTCCTGCCGTATTGCGGCATGCAAGAAAAAGCCACTAGTGATGCTTTTGCGTATACATTCAGTTTCGTCACCGCATGATACCAGCTGAATACCTAGTTGGAGGCAATAGCCCTCTAATTGTTTGCGTACTTCCTGTTTTATTCCAAAGAATAAAATTCAATAGTGATTAGATGAAATACACATTTCGGCAGAGGGGATATAAAGCAAAGAAAAAGTATACCGTTGCATGTTTGATAGAGCGAAAATTAATAAAGTTGTCACGACACCATTGATGCCGCTGTCCAGTTAGTGCGGCATAGGCTTTGTAGACATTCAAAAGAGTCAAGTGATCCCCCTCCATCGAAAAAAACCGTTTCCGTATTGCCTCAGCCTTTTCTCTTCCCCCTTTAGGATAAAAAAATATGGATTCGCTGGAGAGCAGCGACACAATGCTCAGTACCTCAGAGGAACATCCAAACTCCTGCAAACAACAATTAGATAGGCCAAAAGTAACGCTTTAAAAGCCTACCTCGGAGATAAGCAGAGTCTTTGCAAGCATTGGGTCAAGTGGGAGAGTTGCTATCTTTGTTCCTTTTGTACAACAAGCTGGATGAGCACGGAAATGCAACTTTTAAAAGTGGCATATAAGCCATGGGTTATAATAAATAGTAGTCATTTTACCTAGACTCGTGAGATGTCCTTTACTGTCAAGAGCTCCAAGGACGCGCAAAAGTTCCACAGACCGTTTAACTGATTGTTCGTCAAATGTTTGTCAGTGGTAAAAGGGTAACAAAACAGCAATAGAAATAGTAACCGCTTGTCAACGGAGGCTTGTCCATGTAATCAAAACTTAGAACGTCTCCCACACCCAGAGCTTTAAGTTGTAGAACCACACTCGACATATTACATCTGCACCTCAGCTTATTAATATAAAAACTGGTGGGTGCAAAGAAGATTAAAAGTAATAAGTGTGTCAACCTTAAAATTTCTGGAGTACTGGAATCCGGCAACGCTTCAAACGCTTCCTCCTTGTACAGGCGATAGCATTCCCCGTGGCACTGTGCAGAACAATCTTGTTAAAAAGGTGTTAAGTGTTCACAATGGACAAAACCAAGTATGACAAACCTCCCTTCCAGCACGCCCTGCGCGCTGCCGAGCTGCGGCCTTGGAGATTGGGACCACGGTCAAGCTTTCAATACCTTCCGCCCAAGAGGCGTTTTTAGTAGAGAATAGAAATTAGACTCGAATATATGACTGAAAAGAAATGGAAAGGGAAAAAAGGGCAGCAAAAAAGTCCCTCCCTTCCCTGCTGAATCCAGCAGGGAAAATAAATGTCGACAAGGACCACCACCTAACCCAACCATTGCGCGTTGGTCATATAGACGCACCTAATTTTGGGTTATACAGCCGTTCCTTCACATAACCAGTATCCACGACGTAGATCACTCCGCTGATTGTAATCGAGGTTTCTGCAATGTTTGTAGCAAGGATGACCTTACGCGTGTTTTCTGGCGCTTTGCTAAATGCTTTCATTTGCCTATCGGGAGGTAAGGCAGCAAAGATGGGGCAGACCAGCATCTATGAATAACAATACGAGTGAGAATGGCCACTAAATTATTGGTCGGGAGCTTACCTTTTGTGCCTCAGGAGGGAAAGACTTGGCTTTTTGTAACAACAGTTTTTCCATGTGTTCTATCTCCTCTTGCCCTTTTGATACAAAACGAAATCAAATGATAACAAAACAATAAGCGTATTCCAACATTGGATTACCAGGAAAGAACAAGATTGTGGAAACAAAAAGGGAGGAATGTACCTGTGAGGAACAATAAGATATCTCCAGAGGGCTTTTCCAGATGAATTTGCAGCAGAGTAATGAGTGCTGCATCCATGTAATCGGACTCCCTCTGTTCTAAATAATAAATATCAACGGGGAATTGCCGCCCTGCAACATACAAGACCTTAGCGCTAAGGTTGTGGTAACAAGAGAAGGGAACCAACGAACAGATCAGTAAACAAGTAAACCTGCTGCACCAATACAAGAACCACCAACCTGAAATAAGCAGCAAATTTTTCAGCCTGCAACGTTGCCGACATGATGATGACCTGAAGGGTTTGGGTAAGCTGGGAGAAAGGAAGAAGAAAAGAAGGGAAGAACCTTTAACTCCTTTCGTTTCTTTTGTATCCCTTTAACAAGGGCAAACAACACGTCGGTATGTAGTGTACGTTCATGGGCTTCATCAAGAACAATGACGCTGTATTGGCTTAATAGAGGGTCTATCATGGCCTCGCGAAGGAGCATTCCGTCGGTCATGTATTTGAGCTCTGTCTTGGCACTAGTCTTGTCATCAAACCGAATGCAGTAGCCCACTTCCTGTCCCAACTCAACACCGATTTCCTTGGCCACACGACGGGCCACGGTCATGGCGGCCACCCTGCGTGGCTGTGTTATTGCTATCTTTCCCTTCTTTGTGAAGTTGGCCTCCCGTAGGTATTGCGGCAATTCTGTTAAGAAGGAACCCCAATCACCATATCAGAAGGAGAAGAAACTGCAGCGTCCCGTCACCCAGCATGCGATTCAAGGATAACGCGATGGGGGTACGTACGTGTTGTTTTACCACTGCCTGTTTCCCCAACCACAACCACCGTCCCATTATCACTTATTTCCTTCACCAATGAATGGCGTGCTATATTTAATATGCAAACAGATCAGTCACAACGCTCGCTGGGCGGCAGCTTCACTGCTCCCTAAGAAATGGGCAGCACAGTGTTGACAATAACAAACCTTCCCAGATGGGCAAAGCCATTCTTTGCTTTTTGAAGCGGTTGTGGAGGTTGTTCTGAGTTCTGTCATTGCTGAGGGCACTCGGAGCGGCTCTAGGCCTTGGCGATGAGGGTACAGAGCTCCGGAAAGCCGATGAGGAAGGGGAAGTGCTGGTTTTTCTCTTCATTCTTGTTCAGCAGCCGTCCGTTCCCTTGTTGGCTCTGTGCTCTCTGCTCTCTCCTGCTTTTTGATAATGACCCCTCAGTCAACGCTCCGCTTGACCAGGAAGTGACCTCCCGATGATCACAGGTTGGGGACGGATAGCACGAGGGGTCGACAAACTGTTTGTCAACAGACCTTGGGACTGTTGGCCACTGCGCAAACACACCAAACCAAAAAAACTAAGGGGCCTCTGCGGAGAGGGAGATAGAGGAAAGAGCGGAGCGGCCAACAAACAACAACTACTACTACTTGCAAGACACAGTTGTCAAGAGACATGGACGCCCTCTGCGAGCTTCCTTTCCAATTCTTGCGGGTACCCAACCTCAAGCTTAGGCTTCCTTCACTGTCTCTGCCTTCGGCCATGACAGTGTTCGGCTTGGTGTGGGTGTCTTGCTACCTCGTCTTCAGCGGCATCATCTACGACGTTATCGTGGAACCGCCGGCTGTGGGAAGCACCGCCGACCAGTTTGGCAACATCAAACCCCAAGTGTTCTTGCCTTACAGGATCAACGGACAATATATCATAGAGGGGCTCTCGGGTGGCTTCTTGTTCTTAATGGGAGGACTAGGTTTTATCATTTTGGACAAGGTCCACCAGAAAGCCATGGACGACAACAAGCGGTGGCTCATCATTGGCTCTGGCCTTAGCATGGTTATTTTGGCTTACAACCTCGCTGTTGTTTTCATCAGGAGAAAGCTCCCTGGCTACCTCTACTAAACTCTCTGCTGCTCTTTTTTTTTGGTTTGAAAAAATTATTCTCCTCTCGCCGTTCCCTCTTTTGTGGGCAGGCTGGCAGGAGCCAAAGCTGGACATCAACGCTGCTGAGGTGACCCGCCATTCATTCAACAAAGCCCTTGTTGTTGCTGCCTCTGCTCTAACGTCTCCTCCAAGAAGGATACTTCACCGGCACCATGTCCGGCCGCACAATGAACCCTTTTGAAAGAAGTAGCGAAACAGGAGCATGAGTGAGAGAAAAGAGAGAAGAGAGAAGAGAGAAGAGAGGAGAGAGAGAGAGAGAGAGAAGAGGGTAGGGGGGAGCGAGGGGAACAGAAGACGAAAGTGTGCGCAGTGTAACAAAAAATAAAGGTAGAGGAGGAGAATAAAGTGTGTACCATCCACTTGCTTGGATGTGTTCATGTGGGACATTCTGGCGTCAAAGGAAAGCCAGCGCTGGAAGTTGGCACGCTCTTTCCGATAGACACGGTATCGGGAGGGCTGCATCCTGCGCTCCACACTGTTGCCGCCCGGCAAGTAATACTTTCCAAGCTTGGGAGCCTCGCGAGTGGCGGCAAAGATGCGATCCAGCTTGTGCAACGAAGTGAGAATGTAACCACCGCCTTTCATCTTGCCCTTCCTGCTTCTTCTCCTTGCTGCTTCCTTCCCCTTGGCCTGGTGTGGGTGTGGGTGTTTGCTTTCTTTCTTCTTGGGTTTTTTTTGATGTCGACACGAAGAAAAAAGCACAGCGAAAAAGAGAGAGAGAAAGAGAGAGAGAGAGAGAGAAAGAGAGAGAGAGAGAGAGAAAGAGAGAGAGAGAGAGAGAGAGCAGAGGAGCGAGCAACGGCCGGGGCGCTGCTGCTGCTGCAACTAGTGCAACAACCACAGCCAACTTTTCGGTGCTTTCCCGCCCCACCAGAGGGTACTACTCATAGAGGAAGGCAGCCAGGGTCTACGTACGTTTGGTGGCGGATAGGAAAGCAAGGATGGCTTGGGTG
Organism: Balamuthia mandrillaris; assembly: GCA_031835245.1. Classification (NCBI taxonomy): domain Eukaryota; phylum Discosea; order Longamoebia; family Balamuthiidae; genus Balamuthia; species Balamuthia mandrillaris. The sequence goes on along the minus strand of JAVKOQ010000550.1, from coordinate 14,552 downwards.
GTGGAACGCTACTTGGCTGCCACGTTGGTGGTGCAGTTCTGTTTGAGCATGGTCAACTCTTTGTTTCAGCTGGTGGACTTCAATGCACTTCTTTCACTGTTTGGGTTCTATGGGCTGCATCAGCATGCCAAGTACTCTCTGCTTTTGGTAGGTTGCGCACCACTATTCTTCTCTGCATTGTTGCTCTTGTTGTTCATATCTCCTCCAAAAATGCTACCGCCACCAGTATATTCTGTTCTGCATGCTTTCGATTTGCATGGATGTAACACGGCTGGCCATTTGGGGGGACTACATCGTACAGAACCTTTTGGGTCGCCTTAGTTTGTTAGGGTATGTAGGCGGGTCTGTTCAAAACAAACAAACCCGGGAATTACTTATTCACGTTGCGACGAAGTGATGGTTTCTCTGTCTCGCTTTCATTCTCACTTGTCTTCTTTCTCTTCCCACACCAATACCAATGAATGACAGGACTTATTATATTGTGCTCACAAGCTTTGGCGCTGTGGTCAAGGTAACGCTCTCTGCTCTCTCCTCTCTGCTCTCTCTCTCTCTCTCTCTCTCTCTCTCTTTCTCGCGTTCACGACAAGATTTTTTGGTTAACTCTCGCCCATCACGCGTGACTTGCTCCATCCTTGCTTCCTTGACTTATGACAGTTGGTCGGTTGCATCTTTGCCTACATTATTTATAGAGACATAGCGATGGTAGAAAAGGGTACGCGCTGCAGGCTCCATGCCTTCCCTCTCCTTTTCACTTATCCTACTAACCGCCTAACTGCGTGTAGAGCCACTGCTGGCTACGGGTGTTATCACCAACAACACGCGGCGATAGTGGCCCTTCTGGCGTTGCTTATCCGCCACAACAAAACAGCGCCTCTGCCTTTTCTGAGAAAAAGGAGGAGAGCATTGCCGTCTTTTTCGTTCACCGTCGTGCGTGCGTGCGTGCTTGCTTGCTGTTTTCTTGTTTTCAAAAAAAAAAAAAAGAAAGAAAGAAGGGAAGCCTCAAAGAGCTTTGGAAGAAACAAACCTTGGTCGGCCACAGTTCTCACATACCCATGCAAGTTCAACTAGCGTGCGGTAGTGGCGGCACTTGTAGCGGGATTGGGACTGGGGGTGGGAGGGGGAGGGGGGTGGCAGGGCAATGGCCTGCGGTCATGGTGAGCGCAGCCCAGGCTTTCAACCTCCCTTTGTTTGAGAGTCACTTCTTGGTTGACACTAGAACCGCTGCAAGTTATGGCGCAGAGCACATAGCTACCGCTCTTTCTTTTGGCGATTGCGGTGGACACACAGAGAACGAAAAGTTTGCAGCCTTTGAAGGCTTGATCAGTCGGGCAATGCAACAAGGGTTGCCAGAACACCTCTCTCCAGTTGTGCTATACTGCGACGAACAAGATCAGAAGAGTGAGGAGAGAATGCAATGGCTGGTTGAGGTTTTCAGCCTGGCAGCTTCTCATGGGAACGAACAGAGGGACCAATTGCTACGCCGCTTGGCATTGCTGGCACAGCAGCACTCCTCCTCTACAGGGACATCCTCCGAACAACAGCAACAAGTTCAGCAAGACTTGCATTATTTCTTCAAGCGACTGCAGCACGCTGAAATATGGACCATACAAGGTTGGTAGTGATGTGGAGTGGAGTGGAGAGGAGAGGAGAGGAGAGGAGAGGAGAGAGCGTTTAGAGGGTCTACCAAAGAGCTAACCATAGCTATTTAATTGACTTCTATGGTGGAACAATCGGCACATAAAACATCGAAGGGGGCTACGCGGCGTTCAAGAAGGAGTTCCCAATTCTTTGCAGGAAGCAGCAGCAGGAAGAGGAAGAACTGATGCCTCTACCGTGCGCCATTGCGCCACGCCTGTTTCTGGGGAGTAGGCCAACAGGTAGTCTAGAACGGCGGCTTAATCACCAGCTGTGTGTGGACAGGGAGACTTTGCAAAGGCTTGGCATTCAGCATGTCATCGTGGATAACGATGTACAGTTGCCCTTTGAAGACGCGTCCGGCATTTGCTGTTTGCGGTGCGCTGTTGAGGATCACAATTCTGCAGAAATGGGTGACTGTTGGAGAGCTTGCATTCAATATATAGAAGAGGCAAGGGCCAACGGCCAGACTGTGCTTATTCAGGTGCACGGTCGCTCACGTTCTGCTGCAATGGCTGTAGCATGGGCGAAGTCCGTGCTTGGTTTATCTTTTGAGGAGGCCTTAAACTATGTCACTGCTCGTTGCTTCTACAAGTTGGACACCAGTCTCATGTTCATGGAGCAGTTGCGCAGTTTTGATAGTGGGCACAGCCCCTCCTCCTCCCGCCTGGTGTTACCTCCACCTTCACACACGCCCTTGTTGTTGTCCTCCTCACAATAATGTCAATCTTCTCTCTCTCTCTCTCTCTCTCTCTCGCTCTTTTCACTGGAATGTTGGAGCTCTTCAATAGCAGCCTCTGTGGTCTCGTTTACAGTTTGTTGCACAGGAGACGTTCTTCCACCACTTGTAAACCAACAAACAAGCCAGCAACACAGAGGAAGACAGCAAGGAAAACAAAAGCTGGTGGCCTCCAGCACCCCTCAACCCTTTGTGACAACGGCCAAAGGGTAATCGTCAGCTGCGTCACACCAAGCGACAGGGAGGATGAAGTTCGGACAAACGTACCGCTGCCTTCCAAGTAAGACGTGCAAGCACCACAGAGCCCAGCAGCGGGCACCTCTTCCTCCTGCATGGCCTCCCGCGAAACCTTTGCCTGGGGGGTCGCTCATCAATGCTGACCACAGAATGGGGGGGGCAGGCCATGATAAAGCAAGAAATTCAGGAAGCAGCCAGCCAGAAGAAGAAAGAAGAAACAAAAGAAAAGACGATGGCAGAAGAAGAACATGAAAGGGATAACTCTTTGTATTGCCTGTTGTCGCCATTGGAGGACAGCGGCGAGCCACACACCATCTACGAAGATTACTTGCATTCTTTGAGCAACATGACACTTCAAAAGCTGCGAAAAGAGCCAGAGCACCACAATAAGGAGGCTGAGTCCATACAGAAGCAAATGCAAGAGCTGGCCTATGTTAACTACACATCCTTTATTGACACTTCCGAGTGTTTGCAATGCGTCCATCGAGAGGTTTGTTTTTTCAGACAAAACAAACGAGGTTCCTTGTTGGTTGGTTAACCGTAGCTGCAAAACAGTTTTCTCTGATGAACCAACGAGTGACGCAAGTACTGGACGTGCTGCCTAACTTGACCGCCTCTTGTGAGCGATTTTGCAAAGAGGCAGTGCTCATTTCCAGTAGAAGAGCAGTGGCCCAACAGACGCTGGACTACCATACACAGCTCTTAGACTTATTAGAAGTACCTGAGCTCATGGATACTTGTGTTCGCAGTGAGTTTTACGATGAAGCTTTGAAACTTCGCCTTTTCACCCAAACTCTTTTGAAGAAACATTCCCACGTTCCCATAGTGGTGAATCTGGTATGCATTCTTTTGTTGCTCAACACACACTTTTACTTTTATCTTTTTAACGTTTACTATTTTAGGCCAAACATATCGATGAAGCAACACAAGTTATGTTATTTCAGCTACAAAAGAAGCTTCAATCGAATGTACAGCTTCCTACTTGTCTACAAATCATTGGATATCTTTGTCAACTTTCAAGTTTTACAGGAACAGAGCTACAAATACAGTGCGTATTGAGTTTTGTTCATTTTAGTTTTTAAAAAACAAATATTAAAATTTCCTTGCTTAGTTTTCTCCAGAGCCGTACAATATGGTTACATAAAGTGATTCAAAACATAGCTTCTCAGAATAGCTACACTTATGTATGTATTTTTGAACCAATGACATCTTTCCCTTGCATTAAAATTTCTACCAGTTATCCAAAGTTATTGATGGCTACCGAATACATTTGTTTGATATTATAACACAATATCGTGCCATTTTTTATGACAATACTTCTTTGCATGATCAAACTCAAGATGTTAGCATCTTATATTCTTGGATTACACAAAATAATGTTGAGTTTTTAAATTATCTATACAAGTAGGTGTATTTTTTTAATTATATCTATTCAAAGCTTTATTTGCTAACATGTTTTGTCAAGCCTTTTACCTCAAGTTAAAGAAGGAACCTTAATTGTTAACATTCTAAATCAATGTATGCATTACTCTATGTCACTTGGGCGTGTTGGTGCAGATTTTAGAGGTAATGATTTAAAACATTGTTTTTACATTTTGCTAATATCATTTAAAGCTTTATTAGTGCCATTATTTGAGCAAAGTATCCATTGTTTATTTGTATCTGGATTACAGCAAGCCTTTTTAAAATTTCAACAAAGTTTACTACAATTACAAAACAAAGTTCCAGATCTAATTTCTAAGTATCCTGGTATTATAACCTTGTTTTATTTTATTTTCCTTATTACTTACTTAATATACATAGAAAAGGAAGTATTTACAGAAATGCCACAAGCATTGTTTGCTTTTCCATTATTAGCTTTGTTAACAAATGATATATTCAAAGTTTTTAATGAATTAAGGTATTTTATCAAAACTTGTTTTATATGTTTTATATTTATTAATTTATTTTTATAGACTATGTGCTGTTTATTTATCAAAAAATAAGTTAATGAAAACTTTTTATAAAGAACTTGATATAATGCTACAAGATCTTTATTTTTTAAAAACTAAAACATGTTTTTCAAAAAAACAAGAAAAATATTTTCTTGCTATTCTTCAGGTATGTTTTTATATTTTGTGTTATTTTAATTGTTAACATATTATTTTATAGAATATGAAAAATGTTGCATTGCCATTTTTGATCAATAACTTCAAAAGTTTATTTAATGATTATTCTAAGTTGAATATAAAATAATTTTTTTGATACTTGTATTGAAAAATAAAGTGGAAGTTCCTTTGTTTTTTGCAACTTAGCTTGTTTCTTAGTATAGAGACAACAGAAATGGGCAAAAGCTTTTGTTATTTCTTTTTTTTTACCTATCACTTACTTCTCTTACGCCCTCATCCTCAATGTTTTCCCAATTGTTATTCAAATGCACAAGTGAAAGGTGTTGAATGAGATTTCGGATTAACTTTGTATCATCTAGCTATTCTTTTCTTTCCCTGTCCTTTCTTCTCTATTCCTTGCTATTACATTACTTCCAAAGATTGATAAAATGCAGAAGAACTTCCATGCTTCCAACTTGCTCTTGCTGCCCATAATCTCCAGACTCGTTTACAACTTTGCTTACATTGTTCCATCTCTTGAGCTCTGTTGCATTTCTTTCCACTTGACAGGAGCTTTGTTGTACAGTCTTCTATAATCAGCTTTCTGACTTGTTCTTCATTTCCATTGTCCACACTCCAGATTCTAAAGTGATCTTCCCAAAGGTTAGGACACCTTAACAGAAAGTGTTCTGCTGTTTCTTCCTCAGCATCACATGCAGGGCACTTGCTATCCTCCTCAGACTGCTGAATGGCTCCCCACTTTTTTCCAATGGGCAGTCCACCACAACGAATAGCATTCATCAAATGTTCTTTCCTTGGGTTGATAATCACTAAGCTCCATTGTTGTCCAACCAAACATCTTCCATTTGTCAAGAAGTTATGCCATAGCCATGCTCTTGTATACCACTCTCCCATAATACCTATCCCTATCTCTCCTTGTATATATATCTCTTCTATTCATTTTATTAAAGGTCTTTTCCCTACGTCCATCGAGTTGGTGTCCGTTAGGTTGTTCCCCTACCGGCCTTATCACACTTGGCGACATCGGCTTACTTTTTTCTTGGTAAGTTCGGTTTTCGGGTAATTAACCTATTTTGGATACTCGGGGTTTTTCGGAGGAAACTTGGAGCGCTTTTGTAGCAGTGTTCGGTGACACAATGTCAGGAACTTCGCCGCAGACAGGTACAACACCTTCTTCTGGTACCCAGAGCGGTCCACTTTCCGGTGGTGCTATCCCTCCAGCTTCCGACACTCCCTCCCCTACTACTACAACTCTTCCAACGGACAGGCTAGACGCCATAGACCAGGCCCTCTCTGAGCTTCGCGCAAGCCAAGCGGACCATGACAAGCTCTGGGTCAAGCAGGCTAGCGGCGCTTCTTCTTTGTCTGACCGCATCGACCATCTTGATCAAAAGTTGGAAACCTTTGCAGATGTGCTCTCTAACGACGTTAAACTAGCAAGAAAAAGCAACGATGTAGCTCTTGCAGCTCTTAACGACTCGATCTCTCGACTGCAAAATCTTCTCAAGGCCCAACTTGCGGACAAAGGACAGAAGGATGACGGTCTCGGCTCTGGGTCCAGCTCTTCGTCTACAAGCGAAGAGGAGGAAGAAAAGGAGAAGGAGAAGAGAAAAACTCTTAATCTCACGGCCCGCCGTCAAGATTTTCGACGACACACGGCCAAAAACCTTGGTGACAGCTTGGGCGATGTTCGGCTGACGCAGAGTCTGCTTACCGCAGAAACGCTGCCGACCTTCCATGGCAAGCCAAATGAGGACCCAAACATCTTTTTGACCTCGTTCGACCGCTATGCGACCGCCGCTGGCTGGAGTCATCAGGATTATATCCTTCACTTTGAAGGACAACTTCGCGATAACGCTGACGTCGTTCGCCGCTTCCTCGAGCAAGAACGAACGAAAGGTGGCGTCCTACTAACCCCCACGGAAGCGAAAACACAGCTTCTCAACTGCTTCCGGCATCGTGACCGAGCGACTGCTAAGATCATGACGCTTGGAAATCTTCGGATGAACGTTGATGAGTCTGTGGACGCTTGGAACTTGCGAGTGCGAACAGCGCTGCGAGAGGCTTTCCTCACGGATTTCAGCGAGACTCAGGTCTTGGAGAAGTTCGTCGCAGGAGCTGTTCCGGACCTGAAGGAGAAATTCCTTCAGCGGGAGGACATTGCTAATATGGCTGATGCCCTGAACCTCGCGAGAGACTGGGAAGGACGACGGCACGCGAAGAAGAGCTTTGGACCATCGGTCAAGGAGCTCCCGACGAGAAAAGAACAACAACGACAGCAGTTCGGGCAATGATGGGAAGAAGAAACGACCCTTTTGCTACAACTGCAAGTCGAGAGAGCACTGGACAAGAGAGTGCTCGGAAAAGAAACGTGTCGACCAAAGCAAGAAGAAGGATACTTTTGGCGGTGCTTTGCGGGACACAAAGGGCAAGTCTGGAAGCCAAAGCCAGGCGCCGGCCCAGAAGGACAGTGCTGGTGGAAGGACAGGATCGACGAATATTGTCGTCAAGAACGCGCGTTGTCTACCGAGGATGTATATGAAGATCTCCGGAGGAAGGACAATCGAGGCCGCGCTGGACTCCTGTGCCACCGATAGCTTCGTCCGACAAACACTTCTACCCAAAGGAGTGAAAATTAGTAGCCTACATAACGGGGATATGTGGAGAAGTGCTACTGGCCATGAAGTGAAGCCGAAGGGTTACGTCACTCTTCGTTTTCGGACGCCTACTCGCGAGAACGTCAAGGCAACCGTTGCTGTCTTGGCAGAGGATGATCCGATGCCGCACGATCTTCTTATTGGCTGGGATATTTTGGAAGCACGACGACACTGGTTACTTCTCGCTGAGAGCAAACCTGTGGACGGTTCGTCTGGTGACTCTGATGATGACCGAGTGTGCACCTCAGTCACAAAGGAGACCCAAGATGTCGTGGACGTTATCTACCCGGTGGAGCTTCCTACCGAGGAAGAGGTAATGACGGGCTTGAGAGAGCTCGTGAACGACGCGGACCTGGATATCGGGCAGAAAGCACGGCTTCTAGAGCTGGCCCTTGAATACAAGGACGTCTTCTGCTACAAGCTTCCTGAGCCGGGAAGTGTCAAACTTCCACCCCACAAGATAGTCCTAACGGATTATACCCCCATCCGTGTGAAGCCTCACAAGGTCAGCGCCAAGGTTCAGGAGACCATCGACGCTGCCACGGACGACATGCTACTTATGGGCGTCATTCGCAAATCTGTCAGCGAATGGGCACACCCTGTGATCATCGTCATCAAGAAGGACGGAAAGCCACGATTCTGTATCGACTACAGAGAGCTAAACAAACGTACGGTGAAGGATTCCTACCCAATGCCTAACGTTGAGGACGGACTGAATTGCCTCCACGGCTCCAAGTTCCGATCCAAATTCGACTTAGCGTGCGGTTATTGGCACTTCCTTATGGAGGAACGTACCGCAAATATGTGTGCCTTCGTTACGAAATCCGGTCAGTTTGAGCCTGTGGTTATGCCCTTCGGACCTACTAACGCTCCGGCTACGTTCCAACGAGGAATGGACGAGATCTTCGGCGAATTCAAGCGGAAGTTTTCTTGGTGTCATATTGACGACCTCATCGTTTTTTCTAAGACATTTGAGGACCACCTCGTTCACTTACGCAAGGTCTTTGAGCGTCTCCGTGAGTATCGACTCTACGTGAAGGTCAACAAATGCGCCTTCGTGAAGGAGACGATGGAGTACCTTGGACACATGGTGTCTAGCGATGGAATTAGCCCAGTACAGAGCAAGGTCAAAGCGGTGCAAGATTGCCCACGCCCTACCACCAGGAAGCAACTACAAAGCTTCCTTGGACTTGCAAACTACTATCGCAAGTTTATCCATCATCTCGCCGAGATGGTGAAGCCCCTCACCGACCTCACGAGCCCCAAAACGAAGTTCGTGTGGAGCGACGAGCAGGAAAAGGCTTTCCAAGGGATAAAGGAGGCTCTGACCAGTTCTCCTGTCCTTGCCTACCCTGATGCTGAAAAGGACTTTCGGATCTGCTGTGATGCCAGCGATTACGCCATCGGGGGAACTCTGGAGCAGAAAGGAGAGGATGGGCTATACCATGTTGTAGCCTACGGTAGCAAGAAGCTTTCCGGTCCGCAGCTCAATTGGAGCGCCACGGAGAAGGAGGCTTACGCCGTTGTCTTCTTCCTACAGCATTGGAGACATTATGTTCTTCAGCAGTTAGAATGTGTCGTTACTGACCATTCAGCTCTGCAATGGCTGTTCTCCCAGAAGAACCCTTCGGGCAAGTTGGCGAGGTGGATTGCCAAGCTGCAGGAATTCGGCCATGTCCAAGTTACCCACCGACCAGGGAAGGAACATTCCAATGCCGATAGTCTCAGCCGTGAACCGTTCGCTCTCGGTGCAGTCAACACTGTTACTTGTCTGAAGAACTGCAAGCAGGTTACTTTTGCAGACGGAGAGGAAGGCAGCCAGTCAGACGACGAAGACAACCGTGGGATACAGTCACAAGAAAATGGCTCCCCGCAGGTTTTACCGGATAAGGAGTTGGATTCCGACTCATGGCTTGAGCTGCTGCATATTGATGATGAATTTTCATGGATCATCAAAGCCATTGAAGGCAACGAGGAGGCATGTCAACGCAAGACACCCTGTCAGTTGGCGCTCATGGAGCAGTGCTTCCTTCAAGACGGACATTTATTACACGCGATTTGGCCTGATAAAGCCAAGGTCAAACAAGCTACCGTCCAACAAATCATGCCCAAGGAGCTTAGGAACAAGATACTTCGTCAGTTCCACGATGTTCCTACGGGTGGGCATTTCAGCCTTACGAAGATGTACTCCTGTCTCATCACGCAGTACTGGTGGCCTGGAATTCACAAAGATGTGGAACGTTGGGTCAAGGGCTGTGTGGAATGCCAGGAGGCGAAGGCTCCATGGAAGAAAGCCGACGGGCCGTTGGGTCACATCATTGCTAATGAGCCAGGCGAGTTGGTCTGCATGGACCTGATCGGTGAGTTGCCCTTGACGGCCGAAGGGTACCGATACGCCTTGGTCACCATCGACGCCTTCACGCGTTGGCCGGACATTCGTCCATTGAAGACGAAACAAGCTAAGGAAGTGGCGAAGGCCTTACTTGAGATCTTCACGAGCACGGACCTCCCTAAGGAGCTTCTGTCTGATCAAGGGAAAGAGTTCGTCAACAAACTCAACAATGAGCTGTCGACTCTACTTGGTATCAAGCGTAGTAGTAGTAATAAAGTTTATTTGCTCTGAGAGCAACACCAATCTATACATAAAAAGTAAGCATTGTACATACATAGTGTACTCTTACTTCTCTTACTCCCTCATCCTCAATGCCTTCCCAATTGTTATTCAAATTCACAAGTGAAAGGTGTTGAATGAGATTTCAGACTAACTTTGTATCATCTAGCTATCCTTTTCTTTCCCTTTCCTTTCTTCTCTATTCCTTGCTATTACAATACTTCCAAAGATTGATAAAATGCAGAAGAACTTCCATACTTCCAACTTGCTCTTGCTGCCCATAATCTCCAGACTCGTTTACAACTTTGCTTACATTGTTCCATCTCTTGAGCTCTGTTGCATTTCTTTCCACTTGACAGGAGCTTTGTTGTACAGTCTTCTATAATCAGCTTTCTGACTTGTTCTTCATTTCCATTGTCCACACTAAATCGATCTTCCCAAAGATTTGGACACCTTAACAGGAAGTGGTCTGCTGTTTCTTCCTCAGCATCACATGCAGGGCACATACTATCCTTCTCAGACTGCTGGATGGCTCCCCACTTTTTTCCAATGGGCAGTATACCACAATGAATAGCATTCATCAAACGTTCTTTCCTTGGGTTGGTAATCACTAAGCTCCGTTGTTGTCCAACCACACATCTTCCATTTGTCAAGAAGTTATGCCATAGCCATGCTCTTGTTCCTCTTTCTCCTTCAGCTGAATACTCCTCCTTGGCCACTCGAGTTAAGGCCCTCATCCTCTTGGCTTTCTTTTCAACAATACTTGTCCCATCACCTCCAGACCAAGTTATAAATCTTGGGAATGGTGTACTGACCCTCTCAAGTCAATACATGCGACCTTTCCTTTTGAGCATGTTACCATCGACCTTACTGGCCCCTTGCAAACAAACTTCATGGGCTATCAATACATCTTCATCATTACAGACATCACCACATGTTTTATGGTTGTCCGCCCTCTCAAGGACAAATCCGTGGAAGAAGTCTCCTGTGAGTTTGTCAAGATCATCTGCGAACTTAGCTTCCCCAAAATCGTCCAGTCTAACAATGGCACTGAATTTGTCAACAAAATCATATCTGTAGTATATGACCAGGCAAGTTTTGATCACTGGTTCATTTCTTTGTATCACCCATGAGCCAACGGAGCTGCAGAAAGCCATGTCAAGCTCACCAAATCCATGCTCCTGAAATGTTGGAGTTGCCTATTTTTGATTAGTGGATACACATGGAAAAAGTGATGACCTTCTCTTATCTTCAACATCCATATTACCACGAAGCTCATGGAAAACATACTATCATGCAAACCCAACAAACCTAGCAAAGACAATGGCAGCAATCTCCTTTCAGTAATAAAAACCTTCTAGTGTGGAAAAAAAAATCAACTTCCTCAGTAATCTTCAAATACAATGGCATAAATACAATTGAAAAGAACAATGATGTCCTACCTGATGTATTCCATGACTACCACCACTAAGATGAGAATTGAGATGCCTTTATGACAACACGAGCCTATGAGATGAGAATCAGCCAGGTGACCCTAACTATTGCAAGACTTTCCATCATTATTACCTGGTTTTTAAAAAAATTCTCATTCTTGTAGTTTTCTTTTAAAAGGAAAGCAGGAAAATCTCTTATCTCTTATACATCTCTTTTATCTACTCTCATGATAGTAGTTCACACAATGTGATCACAAAAACAGGCAGCCAGAAGGTGGACCAGTAGCTCTAATCAAAGACCAGCTTCTCAAGGGCAGACTTGGCAAGCATGACATGGGCCTTAGCTGCACTTTGGGCTTATGGATGGCAAATAGCAATAGATCTATGAACTCTTGGAGTGTTGTGTTGTTCTTTCAGTCAAGTTAACAAGTCTTTGAACTAGTACTAAGTAATACTGGAAAAGGAGCAAATTATTTTGTTTGAAGCACAGTGCACTCTCAAATAATAAGTCCTCAATAGTTGTGCCCACCTTGCAGGGCTTCAGGATAAAACTCTCTGAGCACTAGTCAAGCACCTGGGAGAAGAAGGGTGGGAGTCGTTCAGAGATGATAGGACATTGGCCAGATGATTACCAATCATAACACAGGCACTAGCCTTTCTCAACAAAATCAGTTAAGTGAACTAGTGCAAACCAATTAACACCTGGGCTCTCACAAAAATAATCCCAGAATGGACTTGATAACCCTAAAAAAGCAAGAGATAGAGGAGAAAAGAAGAGAATACATGAGAATAGTAGTGTTATCGTGTAATCAAACTTACTCAACCAAGAGAGAGAGAGAGAGAAAAAGAGAAAGAGATTTCCAATTAGGAGAGTTGATCAGTGAATCACAAACTCAGACCATGCCCCAGCTCTTTCTGCCTTCCTTGGAGAAGTCATGAAGTTTAAATGGAATGGTAGGGGCAGGTGGAGCCACTCTTTTCATCCCCTCTTTCATGGCCCTGACCCTAGACTCTTCTGGATTCATAGACTCCATTCCCAAAATCCACGCTATGTTCAACTGTTCCACCATACCATTCTAGTTTACATCCCAGTTCATGTAGGTTTGTTTAGTTAGCAAATAGGATAGGGCAGAGTGGCAGTGGAACATTGCAGGAGGAGAAGAATGTACCAAAGCAAACACTTCGTCGATGGCCTGTGAAATCTTTGCAAACTTTTCAGAGAAGACCTTCTCTTCTAAATCAGTACTTTTTGTAATTTCACGTAACAGCATGACCATAAAGTTTAATAGGCCCTCCACTGACAGGCCCAATAAGTCAATTTTATTTAGCAGACAACCAGCCAAAACATGCAAAAGAAGAAAGAAACTGTTTCGTGAGTTTACAGCAGGCTTCAAAAGACAAAAAAAACGCACGTGCTAGCTCGTCCATGTCTTCCTTCCCTGAAATGAAGAATGAAAGCTCTCCCACTGTGGCAAATACGATGTTTGTCTCTCTGAAAGTTTTTGTTTAGTCAGAATTCTGCTCTCTCCTCTCACTCCAACGAACGTAACTCACCGCAAAGTGGCAACGACCGCTCTATCTGAACGAGCTTTGTTAAATTCCTCCAACCAAATGCGATAGAGTTCTTGATGCCAACTGTCTCTGAAAAGAGAGAAAGGAAATGGCATGGGCAGTGAGACGCTGTAGCAAATATTTCTTTTAAAAAAAAAGAATGCGAGGCGCAGGCTTACGTATCCTCTTCGGGGATAACTCTGGAAAACAGTATGTCATCATTGGGGGAGATAATAACAAGAGAGTGAAGCGACATAGTGGGGGATGAGGCTTTGTTAACCTTTGTTCACCAGGGCCCTGGTTGTCCTTTCTTTGGTGTTTTGCCCAAACTGGCGGCAATAAAGAAAGGGCATTAATTAACAGAAGATGGGAACCAATCAATTATCATACGCCCTGGGTCCCGTTGTTGATCGATCTTGTTGTCGTTCAACTGCAAAAAAAAAAAAAGGGAGGCAAGAAGAAGAAGACTTACGCGGAACGTGTGGGGAGACTCCTCCCCCCAAAAAAAAAAAAAAAGGTAAAATAAGAGGTAGTTGGCGGCGGCGGCGCTTCCCCCACTTGTCAGCAAACTACAAACAGAATACGAAAGGAAAGGGGAGGCAATAATAAAGAATGGGAGGAAATGTGTCGAAAGCCATCGAAGTGGCAAAGACCAAAGGGGGAACCCATTTTGCTCTCATCGAAGGAAAGAAAAAGGAGCGTAGCGAGAAGGAGATTGAGAAGTTGTTGCAAAACATAACGGGGCAACTGCCGAAGCTCTCCCGTGTGACCATAACAGCATGCCACCTCAACAGCCTGCCGCAGGAGGGCTTGGAGAGGTTCCAAGGGCTGGTGGCCCTCACCCTCACCGAGAACGAGCTGAGAGATCTGCCGGAGGGAATGAAACACCTTACAAGCTTGCAGGAACTTCACCTCACCAAGAACAGGCTAACGGCGGTGCCACCCCCGCTTCGATACCTCTCTGCGTTACAACAACTCTCCTTGGACTACAACTACCTGGGCGGCGAAGCTCTTCTTGAAGAGGCGCTGGCTTCTGGCTCTTCCCCAGGAGACCCTGGACACAAACGCACCAGCAGCAACAGTGGTGGCAGCCCGAGAAGCGCCGCGGCCAACGCTTTTGGCAGCTTCCGCAAAAAATCTTCTGGAGGTAGCGGCGGCGGAGGGTCCAACAAGAAGGACAAAAAGGAAAAGAAGGAGAAGGAAGAAGAGAAACGGCGGCGAGGAGAGACTGTGGGCGTCATCAAAGGTCGTGAATACTATGCCAACAAACAGCAGCTGGCGGAAGAGGGCAGGAAAAGGCACTCCACCTCTTCAATGGGACACGGTAGCCCACCTCCCGGTGTTGGCGCCAGTGTAGTGGGCGCTGTTCTTGATCAGCCACTTCTTCTCTCCCTTGCTTTCCAATCGTCTCCTCCTCATTCCTCTTCTACCACCGGCTCTTCTAATTCTTCTTCGCCGCGGTACACACCACCTGCCTCTCCTGTGGGCCTCGGTGCCGTCATAACAGCAGCTGGAGGAGGGAACAAAGATAAGGACGGAGGTAAGAAAGAAAAGAAAGACAAGGGTAAAAAGGAGAAAAAA
>JAVKOQ010000549.1:0-28317 GCA_031835245.1 Balamuthia mandrillaris | reverse complement strand
GTTACGTCTGATCCCAACAACATGTGTCCAGAAGTGAGGTATTTGATGAAGGTGCCAAAAGTCAACAGAGCCGCTTTCACTATCTTCATTTCCACTTTCACCTTTTCCTCTCCTGCTGGGTTGGTAGTCGATGGCTTAGAGGAAGTTGCTTCGAGTTCAGCTTTGTCCTTGCCTTTGCCCTCATTCCCTTTGATCTGCAAAGCTTCTTCTGCAAGCTCCTGTTTGCGAAGGTCCATGTACTTGGCGGTCGTCCATTCAAAGGCTTTGAGGAAGTGGGGAAGAGCATCTACGTGCTTGAAGGCGTGAAGGAGAAGAGTATGAGTTACTTGTTTCTGCTCATGGAAGAGCAAAGAGCGAAGTTCTCCGATGACGCTTCCCAGGTAGGCGCTCTTAACGACTGCCTGGTGTTCGTCTTCCTCAAAACCTTTCGGCGTCCATACAATGTGGTCCAAAAGGATTTTGGCCAGAGTTTGGACAATACCCAAAACGATTTTATCCTCGCTCCTTCGGGAGGGTAGCGCCAGAACCTTGGCCAGCGACTGCGACAGAGAGTGGATGCTAGAAATAAGATGGATAGAGACGGCCTTAGTCTTGTGCTTCTCCTTCTTGGCTCTCTTTGCAGCCTCGTCCTCAGCTGATGTCGATTGCCCTTGCGCTGCTGCATCACTGTCTCCGGTCTCTGTCTCGGCGGCCTCTTCTTCCTCTTCTTCCGTAGCCACAAGAGTCGAACTTGTCCCGCCTTCAGAACTTCCAGACTCTAATTCCATAGCAGAGGCCTCTTTCTCCTTTTGGCGCTCTCCGTAGCTGACGCTGGCAATCTCCCAAAGGATGCATCGCTGTAGCTGACCCATGGCAAGACAGACAGCGATTCCGTTTCCTGTCGTCCATTCAGATAGGCTGGCGAAGGGTGAGTGAGAAAGTCCGTTGGGGTCGCGAACTAGATCGGAGAGCACGCTTGCATAACAGTCCATGCTGCGTAGGGCGGCAATTAGCTGAGGATCATCTATAAATGTTTAAAACCAGTATTGGCAATTCTTTTTCAGTTAAACAGTTGAACAAAAAAAAAAAAGAGAAGGTGATGAATAGAAGAGAAAGCGGTACCGTGCTCTTGTATAAAGCCAGAGCCTTCACGCCAAGTTGGATGAAGTGCGTCTAATGCCACAAACTGAAGGTGCATACTGTTCAAAACGGATCTCACCAAGCGAGCAGAATGGTTTGCCGACAAAGCGCGAAGAGATACAGTGAGGTAGTGAGCCGCTTGGCTACTGGGAAATGATGGTGAGAGCGAGGGCAGTCTAAATAACCTCAGCAAATGCTCAAGGCCTTTGCTATTAATGAACAGCCGTCCGTGTTCGTTGTTGGCGAGGAATTGTTCCAAAAATCTGCCAATGTTATCGATGTAGGAGGGGAGTGCAGATTGGTCTTTGTCCTCTTTAGCCAGCTCTTCAGTAGATGCAGTTTGCTTCTCCGTTTGCATTTGTCCTCCTTCTTCGCTCTCTACAGTTTCTTCTTGTTTTTCATCCTTTTTGGTAGAAGACCTTTGCTTCCCTTTCTTCTGCTTCTTCTGCTCCTCCAGCTTCTCTTCGGCCTCCCAATCGATGCCTCCAATGGAGCAAACTTCCTTCAATATGTTGACAACAGCATTTACCGCCAATGGCCTAAGCGTGGTATGGTGACGGGAAAGCTCGTCCATTCCAGATCCAAGCACGGAAGCGGTGTCTCCTTTCCTGAGTACAGTAGCATATTTCTTGCGGATGAAGAGAGATAAAAGGGTGTCTACCACTTGGCTGTCTTTGACCAAAGCCAAGCCTTTCTCGTGCAAGCAGATAGAACTTAACACGGCAGGAATGGTGGTGATAATCTGAAAGTGCGAACCACTCTATAAGTCAGACAGGTAAAGAAAGGGAGGGAGAAATCTTCACATATGGGTGGAGGATTTACCATGGAAGAGACAGGGATGTCCGTCTTGATGAACTCAATAATTTGATCGGGAAGAGTGGTCTCTTTTAGTTGAGGAAAACGAGTGGGATCATTATTCAGAATACGGGATGTTATTGTCAAAGCTGCGAATGAAAAAAGATAAAGTAAGTTGTATGCTCTCTCGAATGTTACTTCAGGACACCGAACGTACCCAGAGAGAACAGTGTTTCGCCAAACATGTCGTAATGCTTCAAGACATGACAGAGAGAAACTGGAAACGGCCCTTCCGTTAGACCTGTTAACCGAGTGGCACTTCGCCGCCCACCATCAGAAAACAGTGCAAAAACTCGCAACAAGGTTGAGAGAAAAGAAATTGTGGTGGAGGGCAGTTGGGTTCCTACGTGAACAAGTTAGATATACAAAGGAGAGAGGAAAGAGATCAGAGACAAAAAGAATAATAATAATTTTAAAACAAAAACAAAAAAAAAAACAAGAGGACTGCAGGGTACCTGGAGCAGCGGATGTTGGTGCTGATGCTACTTTCTGTTTGCCTTTGTCTTTTTCATCAGGTTCGAGTAGCATTGCCTCCTCTGTCTGTTTCGGTCGGTTCTCGATTCGCGCAATTTCTTGATTGAAGCGATCGATAAGAGCTTCCAAGCCACCCAAGTCTCGGAAGAGGGCACGAACGTTGCTGCTGCTGGCGTTGTTTGAAACAAAGCTTTCCAGCATGTTGAGATATTGCAACACAATGGGGATGTGATTTGAGTCAGGATGCCGCAGCAGAGGCAGCAACGACCCAATCATTCCAGATGTACTTAAGGCAGCAGCGCCTTCAGGGGTGGCCACCAGAGAAGATACGAAAGAGAAAAGGGCCTCCACAAACGCAATGGTGAAGACAGGGTGCTGAATGGAACTGGTCAGTGTGGCCACGCTCTTGTTGATCATGGAGGGAATATCTCCGTGGTGCTGAGCGCTGCCTGTGGCGGCAATGAGCTTTGGCAAACTGGTGCGGTCCATAATGGTGGCGTGAAGGGCGTTGATGGCTAAGGTCCTAAACTCCGTTGGAATGCCGGAGGTCTCAGTACGAACGAGCTCCACAAGCTCAGAGATGTATTCGGGCTGTTGAAGGAAAAATGTGTTGAGAAGATTTGCGTCTACTTGAGCTTGAGCTAAAACAGTAAAGGCCAATAGCTGTATCCGAAGCATGTTTCGGCGTTGATCCACAGAAGGAAATGATCTGGCTACGCGAATGCGTTGCAGCAAAGAGAAGTGAAGGTCATCTGGGACACGGTACTTAGTCACCAGCTCCTCCAATACAGTTAGATCGCTCTCCTCGAAACGGTGCATGTTAGGGATGTGAATGGCAGTTTGTCCGGGATGAGGAAAACCCAGAGCCAATCTCCTTGATGCTTTCTGTCTTTCTCGTTCTTTCTTTTCTTCCGACTCTTTCGCTCGTTTCTCCTTCTCACTATCTGCTTGAGGACTTACGGATGTGATGCCAGAAGGCTGGGTCTCGTTTGTTGTTGTAGTTTCTTGGGAGGTTTTGTTCTTTTCCAAGATTTTTTCCAGCTCGGTTTTTTTGCTGGCAATGTCTGCCTCGTCAGTATAGAACTCGAAATTAAGACTAGCACCAGTGGACAACTAACGGTGAAAGAGTTGGTCAGCATACCGTCAGACAGAATTAACGAAAGGTCATAGTAAAGTTCGGTACCTTTGATGTCACATCAGAGTTGCTGCAACAGTAGAGCAAACCAAGGCCGTCTTCTCTCCCTCCCCATCCTTGAGCTAGCTGAAATAACATAGATCCGAACGTAGGATCAGCAGTAATTTGAGTTGTGATGCGAGTGCGATGCCTAGAAACCAGTGTTGTGAGAGCTTGAAGGCCACACACCACAAGCTCTGAGTCTGGGAAGCGAAGCAGAGGCACCAGTCTCTCCACCGAGTTGTAGAGGTACTTGTTTGAACAGTTACCGAGGATCTTCGTTGTGAATTGTACGACAGCAATCACCAAATCTCGGGGAAAGGAACTGTTGCACAAGTATGAGTGTTGGACAAGGTTAGTGGAAGGAGAGAGAGAGAGAGAGAGAGAGAGAGAGAGAGGAGAAGGAACCAAAGTATACTCACTCTTTTGGAATAGGAACGGCCACCACAGTTTCGTTTGGTGCTACAAAATGAACAGGCTTCAAGCTATCCGCAAGCACATCGTCGAAACGGTTTAGCACAGCTATCCATTGGTGGATGTCTCCCTAGAAAAATAAAGGAATGACTCTGAAAGTCAGAAATAGAAAACTCTCTCCGCGGAAGAAAGAGAGGAGAGAGGAGACAGATGTCGACAAAGACAAACAAAGCACAGAAACATGAAAGCAAAGGGGAAGAAAGCAAAGGGTAAAGAACCTCACTAAAAGCCCATTCGGTGTCATTAAAGGTACGCAACTTATCTAAGAGCTCCGCATCTGTACAATTGGTTAGGCTTATAGCTATATCGTTCTGGTAGTTGCAGAAGTGAGTGAGTGAGAAAACTACTGAAGAAAATTGGAGTGTGGAGATTTATTTATTTCTTTTTGGTTGTTTTGTTTGAAAAAGGGTAATAAAGTGTGCTCTTACGAACCGTAACTTCGGTTGTGGTAGATTTCTTTGCTTTGATGTGCATATTATTGTTCGTTCAGCGCAACTCTAAAAGAGGGGTTGAGAAGGCCAAAGGCGAAAAAGCGTAGTGTAGCACAAAGAGAAACAAAATAAATCCAAACACAAGAAGATGCGCGCGTGATGGTGTCGTTAAGTGTAAACAAACAGTTAAAACTGAAAGGAACGAAACCAGAAATAAAAATAGAAACAACGCGGTCCAAACTTCAAAACTGAAAGAAACCTCTGCGCGCTCTCCTTCAGTTTTTTTTTTCACTTCTTTTTTTTCGGCTGTTTTTTTTTTTGTGAGTTTAAGAAATGCCCCCTCAGTGATTTAGATCAGAGTTCAATCGATTTGATTTACGATTTGACACGAAATTTCTCTGTCAATGGTAAATCAAACTCTCGATTACGCCAAAATTCCCAACACGGGAAATCTGAACGGCATTCCAGCCACCCCGCAACCTAATGGGCATGTGGCCAAAGGGAGAAGGGGAACCTCACGTTTATGTATGTACAATTTTACTCGAATGGGAAGGAGAAAACAAACCTAGGCTTCAACTTGCAGCAAGCATAACTTTCTCCTTGGGTTCCCCTAAGAAGAGCAATAAAATTATGAACATGTGCATTAACTCATCAAAAGAAAAGAGCAAGGAGGTACCTTTGGTCGTTTGCTTTGGTTCTGGTGTTGGTACCTTTTCATCGGGACGTGTTACCGGCGATGTCTGCGGAACTTCCGGCAGCCCATGCAAGGCCTCTTCCTTTTGTAGAGCTTCCAGTTCCAACTCGATGTCCTCCTCGTCCTCCTTCGTTAGATGAGAGCCAAGCATTTGTTCGATTTCCTATTATTGATGGGCAGCCACATCGGTGTCCGTGTCAGCAAGAAGAAAAAAGGAAGACAAGGAGAGAAAGAGTGAAGAAGAAGGAAGAAAGCAGAAAGAAATAAGGACAGCCACAGGAAAAAAGACGATGGAATGCTCACCCGTTGGGTTTCAAGAGCCTCTTGTGTCTCAGATAAAAGGTCTTCCACTGCCTCCACGCTCATCACGCGATGTATCTGCTCCAGGGCAGCATTGCCAGCCTTCAAGCTGGCAAAAACTTTCTGTTCCAACTGTGCAAACTCCAGAGAGTCCACCTTCATAGCAGCACCACAAACACGAAACAAAAACAAAAAGAGTCTGTTTCAGCATGTGATCACCACAACTGGCAAACGGACAAAGAAAAGAGGAGAAAGGAGCGGAGGTAAAACCATTTCTTGTATGTTTTGCAGCTGCCGTTCGGACTTTTCAAGAAGGCTCTGCTGGTAGCGTTTGGTTTTGAGGGCCAACAAGGCCTTTTGCCGTTTGTCCTGCTTCAACAATGCTAGGGCTATTTCTTGTTCCCTTAGTATCATTCCTTCCAGCTGTTTAACCAAACAAAAACTTCATCAAAACCTTGTTCTGAAAAAAAACAGACTAGTGAGGGTGGAGATAGGCCTACTTTGGTCTGATAGGCATGCAGCTTGTCTCTTTGGACCTTTAGGTCCAGCACAGCAATGTCGTGACGACCAACGCTCACCCCATTTGCCTGTGTCCTGCCATTCTTGGCCCCCAGGGAGGAAAACAAGCCGCCCATATTTGTTACTTCCTTTGGTGGTGGGGCGATGGCGAACCTCTCTCTCTCCCTGCAGCACTCCCCCTCTGGGTTCGTTCGTTTTCCCGTTCTCCCCTGTCCTCTCTCCAGTCCTCTCTTCGGTCTGTGTCGACATCACCTGAGGGGCAGTACGAATAGTTGCAGAACAAAAACCGGAAAAACTCTGCCCCTCAGGTCAAACATTTTTTTTTAAGACAAAAAAAGAAAAGCGCGCGCTTAGCTCATCCGACAGGGGGCAAAGGGCAGGAGCGTCGACGAGAGGAAAGGGAGAGAAGCGATGCAATATCCACCACCCGCCAGCGGATATCCTCCACCACCTGGAGCGCCAATGCCCATGCCTGGAGGCTACTACGCGCCACCACAGCAACCGTTCATGATGGCCCCGCCACCAATGGGCTATCCTCCCTATTACGCCCAGCCTCCTCCTTCATCCGCTTCCACCGGCCTGCCACCGCAAGACCCCTATTGGGCAGCAGCAGGCGTACCCCAAGCCACTGCTGTGGTATCGGGAGTGCCGCTGCCACCGCCAAATTTAGCTAGGCAGTTGATGTCTGGTGAAGTGCCGCCACAGCAACAGCAGCCACAAATGACGAAGGAAGAGGAGGAGGAGGCCAAGAGGCAGAAAGAGGCGAGGAAGAAGGCTAAGGAGGCGGAGAACACGCTGGAGGTTTGGGGCAACGAGGACACCATGAACATGGAACACATCTTGACAACCAACATCAAAGCCTCCAACTATTTTAAGGAGCTCTAGTATGTATCTCCCTTTGTAAGGGTACTACTCTTATCCCTTTGTTTTTGTGCCTCTCTGTTTTGTTCTTTCGTTCGTTCGCTCAACTGCGGTGGTGCTCCCTCTATCGTGGAGCTTCTCTCTCTCTCTCTCTCTCTCTCTCTCTCTCTTCCTTTCACTTACGCATTTCTTTTACTATTCACCAAAAGTTACTTGAAGACGTATCACCAGATCCTGGATGAGATCTACAACCAGGTAGACAACCTAGGTAGGTATTCTGTTGTTTTCTTCTTCCTTTTGCCTTTTCGTTTTCTTGTTCCGCTTTGTTTTTGTATGAAAGTTTGTTGGTTTGGTGCAACCAAAAGAAAAAAAAATGCAAAAGGTTTGAGGGCAGTTGAAAAGTTGCATTCAAATGATTCGACAACAAAAGAGCAGGTTGAGGCATAATACTAGCTTTCTGCTAACCCTTGTTTTGTTTGAAACTATTTGCCTTATAATTTTTTAATTTTAGTTTTCTGTGCGTCTTTTGCTATTGTTACTCCTCTCTCTCTCTCTCTCTCTCTCTCTCTCTCTCTCTATCTCTCATTTTCCTCATTCATAACTAATATGATATTGTCTATCTTCGTAACAGAGCCATGGGTACCAAACGCAGGCAAAACCCCCTCTACCGCATTTTGTTTGTTGTATAAATGCTTTACCATCCGACTCACTCGCAAACAGATGCACGGCATGCTAACTCACAAAGATTCACCGTACGCTATAACCTTGTTTTTGTTTTTTGTTTCTTACGTAAACTGACTTTTTCAAAAGTTACATAAGGGGAATGGCGTTGATTTATTTGCGGCTAACGTGTCCACCGAAGTTATTGTGGAGTTGGTTCGAGCCTTACCTCGATGATCCCGAAGAGTTAACCGTCAAAGCTGGACCAAATCCAGGCAAACCAACGTAAGAATACCTCTCTCGTGTTCTCGTTCTCTGCTCATATTGTTTTTCTTCTCATCTCTTTATTTCTGAAGTACAATAGGACGCTTCGCTCAACAGTTACTGTTGGAACAAAGGTACTTTGGGATACTGTGGCCCAGGGTACCAGTTCCCATTATGAAAGAACTGAAAGAAAAGATGGCGGAGTATGGACCATTGCCATCCATCAGCGATGAGCGTGATGATGATGAGCGGTATACTCAACGCAGCAGAGGAGCAGGCAGGCGAGGTGGAGGTAGTAGTAGAAGAAGCGAAAGATCCTCACCGCCTTCCAGCAGAGGAGGCCAAAAACGTAGTCGCAGCACGAGTCGCGAAAGGGATCGCTATAGCGACCGAGATAGAAGCAGAGACAGAGACAGGGATAGAGACAGGGATAGAGACAGAGATAGGCATAGGGACAAGTATAGAGACAGAGAAGGTGATAGAGACAGAGAAAGAGAGAGTAAGAGACGACGATCCCGCTCAAAATCTCCGCCAGCTACTACGAGTCGGAGTTCGGCATCGTCGTCAAAGGCCGTATCAGCGAAACGAAAAGCAGAGTTGGAAAAGCTGAAACAGATCTATGGCTCGAGCGGCAGCGCCAAAACCAACGGCACTTCCCCCAAACAAGCCTCCGTCACAGAACAAGAATCGTTCATCATTGGCAGAAGAACATAAACATATATCTTTGGCCCTTCTTCAACGAAGTTTAATGTAGGCCTACAACAAATAAGAAAAACCTTTCAACCAGCAAAAATATGTCCATCAAATGCTCTGTTGAGGTTAAACGCGCTACTGATGAGTGAAAGATGAGTGAATGCCTGCGGGAAATTGCCCAACGCCATTCCGTTGAAGCCCGTTTCCTCCGCGTATAGTCCCAAGTGGTTGGCGTAGGTCAGCATCTCCTCGAACTTGAGACGGGCCTCTCTAAGAAGCGCTGAGTTGCGTTGGTTGCTGCCCACTCGCGTTATTGCTTCTATAAGCCAAAAGGTGCACATATTGAAGGTCCCTTCTTCTCCTTCCAGTCCATCTGATGTCAGAAAAATGATGGACAAAAGTTAGGAGGCAGGAAGAGAGAAAGGAAAGAGTGGAGTGGACCTTCGGTCTCTGAGAGATTGTATCGATAGACCAGGGAGTTATTGACGAGACCACCATCCTCTGGTTTTCGGTTGATGGCATTGATGGTGTTGATCATGCGCGGATCACTAGGAGAAATGAAGAAGACCAACGGAAAGATAAGGTTGGAGGCATCGAGAGAGGTGCTGCCGTAATATTGTACGAAGGAGCCTATTTCTTTGTTATAGCCTTTATTCATTACCTCCTCGTAGATGCAATCTCTTGCTTGAAGCCATTTACCACGATTGGGAGCCGGCAAGGAACGACGATCGGCTAACCTGACGCCGCGATCGAGGGCCACCCATACCATAACTTTCGAATAGACGAAGTGTTGATTTTCGCTTCGTACCTCCCAAATGCCTTTATAAACCCAATGTACAAGTAAATGAACACAGAAGAACAAGGATGAAGTGCAGAAGAAACCATAACTTACCAACGTCTGGCTGCTGCCAATTGTCGCAAACCCAATCAACCATCTTCCGCACATTCAGCCACATGTCGTATGATATAGGCACAAACTTGTTATAAATGTAAATGGAGTCCATCAATTCGCCATATATGTCAAGTTGCAGTTGATTATATGCAGCGTTTCCAACTCTTACTGGCTGCGAACCTGTCAACAAAAGGAAAGATTCAAACGTTAGAATGCGAATAGTTTTATATTTCGTATGACGAACCTTGATAACCTTCCAAATGGTCTAAAGTTATTTCAGTCACTTCTTTTTCTCCAAAGATGTCGTATAAAACTTGAAGTGTTCCTTTTTTAAAAAAAAAAGGTTGAAGAATGAACGTCAATGGCTAGTTTTAAAGTAAAAGATATTAATTCAACAAACCTTCTTTTCCTCTTTCAGTGGCTTTCTCACAACGGGCCATCAGCCATTGCATGAATGCGTTGGCCTCATCTGAGAATCCTATTCTCAGAAAACCATACAGCGTGAATGCAGCATCTCTAACCCATGTATACCGGTAATCCTATGTAGCAGTTAACAAAGAAAACCAGTAAGGTTATCTGTTTTTTACGTGTTTCGCTTGGATACTCCTCCACAGTTCGAAATGAGTGTTACCCAATTCCTTACGCCCCCAACATCTTCCGGCAATCCAAACGTTGGTGCCTGATTAACAAAAGAGAAAAAAATCAGATAAATTAGCAAGAGATAACGCTGAATATAAATAACGAGAACACGTACAGCAACAATCGCTCCAGTTGGCTCAAACGTCATAAGCTTCATTGTAAGAGCAGATCTGTTTCCACAAGCGAAACAAGACAAAAGAAAAAGGGTCTACAATTAAACGAAAAGAAAAGAAAGGAACAGAAGGAAAGTAATACCTATGAACGACTTCTCGCCAACGGCCTGTGTACGTGCATTTCTTCAACCAATTCTGCCAATAATCCACCGAAGAGTGAAACATCGCCATAAGGTCTTTGCATGTGAGTTGCTTCAAGAAATCCAACACTTCGTCCCTGCATATTGTCTCTTCTCCATTCTTCGTGCTTCCGTTATGCTCACCACTTCCATCTACCCGATTTTGCATTGCTTCCTCCTCTTCTTCCTTTCCTATAACTTCATCTTTAACATCATGATTACCATCACGACATACGCTCTTCAGTCCAGTGAGAATAAATGATGCTTTTTGATCCTCTTCTAACACGAAATGAGCAATAGCTGATCTCTTCGACCCTTCTGTCAGCGGAGTGTGAGTCAACAATCCAACACTGAGTTCCAACGGATCCGCACAAATATCTTGCTCTTCATCACCTCCTTCGTTGCCACCACTTACTGGCACTGTCTTCGAAGCACACGAAGCAGAACAAGAAGGAATACGATCAAATCGCGCTCCCCATGAAGTAAACGTTAGCTGATGCTCATCTCTGGCATAGTTAAAGGCTGGCCGACATTCCATCTTCCATCGAAGGGTGCCTCTCAGGGTGGTGACCATACGAACGGTGCAGTTAAAGTCCAAACGGGCCTTCTTGGTGCACTGGCCCTTGCGAAGGCCATCGTTATTGTGCTTGACGAGCGATTCATATTGAGGAGGAAGACTTCCAACTGGCATGTAGTCTATCACTTGACCGATACCGTCGTTGCTTGTGATAAAACGAGTTACCAATATGTTTGTCTCTGGCCTACGGGTTTGACAAACGCACAAAAAGAACCCAAATGAGAAGAGGAAGGAGAGGAGGAGAGCGAAGAAGAGGGAGAATGAACCAGTAATATTGTTTGAAGGCAAGGTGGGAAGGGTCAATGTCGGGACAGAGGGACCAATGGCCGCCCACATTCGAGTCCAACAGCGAACAGAAGAGCGAGGGCGAGTTGAGGTAGGGGTAGCACATAAAGTCAATGGAGCCGTTGATGCCAACCAGGCAGCAGGTCTTCATGTTGCCAATGATGCCGTAGTTCTCTATTGGCTGATAGCTGCCCTTGTAGTCCCTTTTCTTAGTAGAACTACCGACGTCCACGCAGTGTTCACTGGAAAAAGGCTGGTTTGTATCCTCATGGGTGGCAGCGGGTCCATTAGTTGCAACCCCATCGGGAGTGCCATGCAAAGTTTCTGCGCGTTCCATGTGCGTGTGGCCTTCCTCTCTCTCCCTCAACTTCTACAACAACAGTATAGATAGTGGAGTAGTAGTTGCAGCAAAACAAAACAAAACAAAACAAAAACGTAAGAGCAGCGTCAAAAATGCATTTCACAAGGGGTTGTTCGGGAGGGCACCGCAGGCCTTGTTGTGTTGCCATCATGTTTTCTGCTGTTTTTCGAATTATTTTCTTGGTGGAGTTCCCCCCTGCAGATCCAAAAAAAAAAAACACAAAAAAAAAGAACAAAAAAAGAATTGGAGGAGGCCGGCATTGATCCGGCTACCTCTCGCATGCTAAGCGAGCGCTCTACCATCTGAGCTACACCCCCTCGGTTATGAAATGAAAAAATATAGTATGCTTTAAAGAATTGGAATAACATGAAAACGAGGGGAAACAGAACAGGTGAGTTTCTAGGAATTCGTATTTTCTCTCCCATTCCTACGTTGAACCCTCCTCGAAGGAGAGAAAGTAGCGACAAAACAAAAAGAGAGACTTGTCTCAAGGTGTTGATAGACTAAATGACTTTAAAGAAATGAACAAAAAAGTAGTTGTTTTAGGGTTTGAGGCCAGAATGTTGCATGATTTGCATGAGCTTGCGTTTGCCTTTGTGACCCTTCACAATGTCCGCCATAAAGTTTTCCCAATCCTCTTCACGTCCCAAATCGTCGTTGATTCGTTTTTTGAACACCTCCAAATAGCGAGCAAAAGGTTCATATTGCTTTGGCATAATGTTGAGCAACAATTTCTCGTTGCAACGCTCAAACAGGCCACAGATGAAATCGGGGTTGCGCTTCTGGACTTGGTCCAATAACCGATCCAAGTTGGGATTGTCCAATATGTACTGCTGGTAGGAGTGAATGGCATGTCTATGGTTGTTTAAAAAGAGGGGTTAATATTTGTTAACAGCAGTAAAATTGCAAAAAAGGCAATAAAGAAGAGAGGTACTTTTCGATAACGGGAAGAAGGTCTTCCACAGCCTTTGGTGAGTTCTTTTCAACCTCCAAGTAAAGACGTTCTAACATTTCCAAGGACCCGTTGGGAGGCTCTGGGAAGATAGCAATGGTTTCCTTCCACAGGCTAAAACATTAAGGAAAACATAAGAATTACAACACACAAAACAAAGATATCAACAAATTTTTAAATAAATGAGAAGCGTACCCTTCATTAAGCAACAGCTCTACTTTAGCATTGGGGTCAATGGTGGCCTGACTCCAAACAAATCCTCCCAATTGGGTTTGTTGAGAAGAGGCAGGCTTCAAGATGTGAGCCAAGAGGTCCTTTTTCACAGCCGGCCAGTCCGACTCGTCCGTCAGGATCTTCACCTCCTCAAACTTGGGGATAGTAGGATTGATCTTGAAAGTCAGCACTGCTTGATCCCTCAGCACATCGCTTCGTTCTTCCACTTTGCCAGCGTTGATCATGAGCTCAGCTACGCGCAAGTTTAGCTGATCGAGGGTGTAGTTGTTATCATAGACAACTGGGAACTCTTCCAACTCCAGTCGCAGCTCCTCTATCTTTTGTTTTTGGGCCTCACTCGGGTTCACCACTTGCTTCTGCTCCAGCTCGTTGATTTCCAGGTTAATGGCATCACGCTTGTCATTCTCAGCCTCCAGTGCAGCGATGATTTCCTGGCAGCGAGTACCGACCAGGATGACCAACCCGTACTCCAGCTTGTTGTGGAAGAACTGAGCGATGGTTTGGAGGTTGCGAGGAATGCGTAGGCCTGTGATAGCTTCCTGCACTTTGGCCTCCAGTTTCTCTTTGGCTGCTTGTCTGCGGGCCTCCACTTCTTCCATCGAGAGAGATTGATCGTCTTTCACTTCTTGCTCAACTGTTAAAACAACAACAACAACAACAACAACAACAACAAAAAAAGGTTATAATAGGGACAAGAACATTTAAACAAAACAAGATAAACTTGCGATTGGAAAGAAGGAATAAATGAAAAAAAAAAGGCAGCCAACTCACCATCATCGCGCTCTTGAAGGGCAATATGAATCATTTGATCGCAAGCCTGTTTGGTTAGGTTATCAGCCGAGTTTGTATCCATGTGAGCATATTGTGGCACAAGACTCTGGTTCATGCGAGTCTGCACCAACAGCTCTCTAAGTCGTTGCTTGTCACTCGTCTCCAGAGCTTTACGTTGGTGGGTGAGCTGCTCCTCCAACGATTGCAAGCGATGGACCTGTCGTTCTGTTTTGGTGCGCTCTTGGCTTTTATCGAGAAGTTCAGCAACTTTCTTCTGACTGAACTGAGCCATGCTGTAAGCCTTTTCAATCTCACCGGCGTTACGGAGATCATTCACCATTTGAAGGAGGTCAGAAGGTGATTCCACGTTGGTGAGGCAAAAGTCAAAAGCGGTTTGCAGTTGCTTTTCTTTTTCCTCCCTCTCTGCCTCATAGCTTTGCAGCAACTCCTCATCCTGGCTTTCCATGTCACTTATCTTGGTGTTGGCTTGCGATAGAGCTTCTAAAGCAGTTTCTAGGTTCAGTCTCACCTGTAAAACAACACGGTTAACATCTATAAGTGGGGACGGAAATTTCTAAAAAACAAAACAACATAAGACAACATAAGACATAAGACAACAAAACAAACCATTCTGTGCTTGCTGTTTTCAAAGCTATTCAGGCTGTTGGTAGCGTAGTGAGGAAGCTCCTCAAAGGAATCGACCTCTTGTTGGCACTCAGCAAGTTTCTTTTCCATTTTGGCGTCCAGAGATTTCTTGCTGACAGCAAGGGTAGCCTGTTCGTCAGTCAGCACACTGATCCATTGTCGAGGTTCCTCTCGTATCTTCAAAACCTCTTCGAGTTGGTTGATGCGATCCACACACTGCTTGGCAAGCTCGGGTACGCGTGCGTGCTCACCGTGTCGCTTGAGGTCGTTGGCAATGGAGTAGAGATTGGATGGATCCTTCACGATAGGGAACACAAATTCATTCATCACCAGGTCTAATTTTTCTTTTAGGCCTTCACGTTGGTTATCGGCTTCCTCCTGTGTTATTGAAGAAAGAAAATAATAGGGTAAATGCTTGGCATTTAAATATATATTTTTGCAAAAACTTCAAAATGTGCATACCGTTGTGATTTCCTCGTCTTGATTAATTAGAGCCTCCAAGCGATTGCGAGCGTTTAACACAGCTGTGACAGCTTCTTGGGCAGCATTGAAAGAGATGGTATCCAATTTTCGCAGATCAAGTTGATGGAAACTGGGATACAGCTTCAGTTCAGCTTGCTTGTATTGCAAGGCAGCAAGTCGCTCCAACTGCTTATCATCCTGCATGCTTTATATTCAGTATGTTGTTGCCACACAAGAGAGATGGAGAGAGAAGAAACAATACCAGCTCTTGTCGTTTAGCTTGAAGTTCGCTTTGCTCGTTAATAAGTGCATGGAGTTCAGTCTGCCAAGTCTCACGTTCAATTCTTTGGGCATCCAACTCTTGGACAGTAGCTTGGCATCGTCGTACAAATTCCAATACAACATCACATTCACCACGAGCATTGTAGTCCTGAGGAAGTTATAAGAATGTTTGGTTGCACGAATTAGAGAGAGAGAGAGAGAGAGAGAGAAAATGGGAGTGGCAAAACAAACCTTAGCCACAGAAATGCAGTGATTGGGATCTTTAACGTGTTGAAGCTCGGTATCAATGACGAGTCTAATTTGTTTATCTAACCTTTGTCTGCCTTCGACGATATCTTCCTCGCTCAACCTCTCTTCTAAAGCCAAAGATGAAACAACATACAAGGATTATGAGGAAAAAGCAGGAAAGGAAGCGGATTTTGAAAAGGAAAAAAAACCTTCGCCTTCAACGTCCATCTGACTTTGACTTTGACTTTCGGCCTCTTCTTCCTGCTTCTTGATCTTCTGCTCGAACATTTGCTTAGCATCCAACGCGGCATTGTGCATGGCTCGTGCAACCTTGAGACGCATATCGTTTGTCTTGTTGGCAGTCAAAAATACGAACTTAGGGTTAATAATTTTCGCTATTCTCTCTTCAAGTTCCAATTCCTCCAGTCGAGCTTGTTGTGCTTCAGAGATAGTCTTATTCTTGGATTCCAACTCAGCCTTTTCCTGGCGCAACCTAGTAAGCTCATGGTATGCTGGGAAGCGAGAAGCTCGATTTGTGTCCTATGTGTGCAGGAAGTGCGAAGGAGCAAACAGGTTAGTAAGATGAGAAAATCAGAACAGGTGCTGCAAAGATGTAAAAAAGAGTGTGAGAAGGCGAACCAATTCGTTCAAGGTTTTGAAGCAAATGTCTCCTAATTGTACAACCAACTTATAGGCAAAGTCCAAGGAAGCAGTCCTTGCGTAGGTAGATAAAGTAGAGGCAATAGAAAGCAAGTTATCAGGGCTCTTGCAATTGGAAACAATCGTATCAAGAACCAATTTTTCTGTTATACCAATTTTTTAATCAGCTAATGATCGATCGATAGAGAAGAGAGAGAAAGAGAGAGAGAGAGCCAGCGTACCAACAAACTCCTTTTCGATGGGCTTTTTCTTCTCTTGCTCCAACTGAGTCAATGCCATGACACCAAGGCTTTGAGCAGCCACCATGGCCTGTTGTTGTTGCTGTTGAGCAATGACATAGGAATCCAAGGCGATGGAAAGCATTTGTTGTAGGGTTTGGTTGACAAGGTTATCATATTGATCCTGCGAATTAGGGTCGTAGTAGGGCATGGGAGGCAGAGCTTCCAACTCATTCTCCAACGTTTGCAAGCGCTCTTGTTTTTCGGGAGGAAGAAGAGGAGCAGAGTCGTCTTCTTTGCCTTTTTTGCTCTTCTTGGAGGAAGCTTGCAATACGAGTTGTTCCAGCTCCTGTCGCAGCATCTGCAAAGGTTGATAGACCCGCTCTCGTTCTTTTTGATGTTGACGGAGTTTCTCGATACCAACCAAGATCTTAGCACCGCAAGTATTGACCAGTTGAATGATGTCTGGGTATTCAACTTTACGGCCATATTCCCTCAACGTGCGCAAAAGGGTGATACGATTGGAAGGAGAGGGAACGAAGGGCGAATCAAGACATTGATTAGTGATGAAGTCATTGATTTGCTCGTTGGTCAACAAGGGTTCCTTTTCCTCCTCCATGTCTTGTTGCTGTTGCTGACCAGGCTGGGGCTCTTCAGGAGCAGTTGTATCCAATACAGTGCGCATCATCATTCTATGTTTTAAGTACGAATATAAAATTAATAAAAACATTTGTCAGTGACGCACAGAACAAAACAAAAAAAAAAATGAAGAAAGAAGAAGAAGAAGAAGAAGAAGAAGAAGAAGAAGAAGAAGAATATCGTACTCAATAATGTTGTAGTGGAGAGTGTCCAGTTGTGCTTCAGAGTACTGAGTGTAGTAGGGAACAATTCTCTGAACTTGCGCCTTCCACAGCAACTCGTTGAGTTCGTCAAGCTTAGCCCCATCAAGAGACTTCTTCTTGTTAAGCAACTCCATTTGCTCGGATTGGAGCTGTTGCAAACGTTGTTGCCAGGCTTCTCGTTCAATGCGTTCCTCGTTGAGTTCCTGGAGGCGTTGTTGGACCTTCTTGCCTATGTCCAAGACCATAAGGTATTCCTTTCTGGTTCTGAGAATATTGGCCAATTGGGTCAAGTGGTTAGGATCTTTGATATTGTCCTTTTGACACAATTCCTCAAGAATTTGCTTGATTTCTTCATCAGCAATGGGAGAGAACTTGCGAATGATAGTGTTGGTCTCCACCAAGTTCATTTGCAAAGGATCAGGAGGTATTTTGGAATCAAGGCAAGCTTGAAGCATCATATAGGCAACCCTATTATTATGCGCGCAGTAGCAATGAAGAAGATGAAGGATTAGTGCGTTGTTTGTTTAAAGAAGAAGTGGAAAGCAAGCAAGCAAGCAAGTTTATACCTTTGCTTTTGGTTATCAAAGTTTTGGTTGTAGCCAATTACGCGTTGGGTGTTGAGTTTTTGCAACAAAACTGCATTCTTGACGCCCTTCTTTTGAGCTTGTTGAATTTCATTTTGCTCTGTAAGTACCTTGATCTGGTCCTCAATATCGGCTTGCAGCTCGGCGTTGACCAGCTCGATGCATTTCTTGCCAACAGTGAGAATAAGATCGTATTCCTTCTTCAAAGACATTTCTTTCGCCAAGGAAATAAGTTGCTCAACATTCTTGACAACACTCAAAATATCCTAGAAATCAAGGAGGAGGATTATTATCATTCGGACGAACGAAGGAAAGGGAAGAGAGCTTACCTGAAGGACTTCTTCCATCTTAGCACGAGTACCCTTTTCAAGAACTATCATATCAAAGGAAAGTTCCCATAACCATTTAGGCACTTCAACAGGAATAATTGATCCAGGATCGATTTCCTGTCCCTGAAGAATCTGCTGTAACGTAGGGGCAGGTGCCATAGCAGAAGCAGAGGATCCTCCTTGTTGTTGTTGTTCCGCAGGTTTATCCTTCTCTTCTTCTTTCTGAGAATGAATAAGAAAAAAATTATTAACCATTAAAAAAAAAAACGGGCGGGGGAAAGAGGAGGACAAAACATACCGGTTTTTCCGGGAGCGGTCGCATTGCAATGGCACCCATCTTCAAAGCGGTCTCAAAGGCTTCTTTATCCTTAAGAATCTTAGCGATCTCGAATTGAATACCTTTGTGAGGAATGTGCTTTTCTACTTGAGTGACCAACTCGTCCATCATCTTATTAGAAACAGCCAAGTCGCAGAGCCAAAGAGCCCTTTCCAAATTTTGTTGGTTCCAGGCGTGAGGCAAAGCAATACTGTAGATAGCCAAGGAAAAGGCGACTTTGACATCCAAAGCACGAGCCACTTGAGCAATGCTGAAAACCTTGAAAGGATCGCTAAGGTTGCGGGCAGTCTCAATGGCTTCGTCCATACGACCCAACTTGATGAGGAATCGAGCGGTGTAGTGATCCAAATCCACAGCTTTAGCTAGGTTGAGAGCTTGTTCGAACTTTTTCTCTCTTTCCAAGATATTACAGCGGGCGATGGAAAGGGCTTGAGGTTCCGTATACTTGCCAATGTGATCTCCGGCCAGTACTTGTTGCAAGTGTGTGTCGCTCCAGCCAAGCTTAGCAGCCGCCCTAGCAGCAGAGAAGGTACCTTCTTCCTCATCCGCAGATTTATCCCAGACAAACAGCTTGTCTGCCCAAGCCCTGCGCTCCTCACCGAGTTCATTGGTAGATTCAGACAAGAACACTTCCACCCAATCTTGAGCCAATTCTTGCAAAAGATCATCGTAACCTTCCACATTTTGCTCGCCTACTTCAGAGCCAACGGTAACATACTCCTCTGTGATTGCTTCCATTGCCTCGAGGCCATTGTTGTTATTACCTTTGACAAGAATCCAATCTTTGGCTTTCTTCATTTCGGAACGGATCAATTCGCCTTGCAGTCGATACCTGGTCGGTTTGTCCTCTCCTCTGCGTCGTTTCTTATCTCCCGGTTCTTTGATCTGGAGGAGTGGTCGTAGAAGTTGGTTAGCTCAGCAAAGAGAGAGAGAGAGAGAGAGAGAGAGAGAGAGAAAAAGTCCAGCGTAAAAGACGTTACCTTCTGGAAGGCGGCACGAATCTTTCTTCTGATCGACTTAGTATCCACATTTTGTCCAAAGTCTTCGTACTCACCACCGTGCATGCCCATGCCAGCCATGCCCATACCCATGCCCATCCCCATCGGCATCATGCCCATTGGGGACTGCATCATCATCATGCGGGGAGAAAAGGCGCGCATGGCAGCGGGGGTAACCTCCGTGCGGCGTGGTGAGAAATTGCTCATAGAGTGTTCGATGCGTTCAATGCCGCGAAGGATCTTTTCTTCTAGAGCAGGGTCGGCTCTTGCCAGTCGCGTTACGAGCAACTCGAGTTGTTCATGACTAAGTACAGCCAACTTATCGTCCAGCACTTTGGTTGGGGAAAAAAAATTGTGAGAAAACAACGCAAATCAAGAGAGAACAAAAAATGGTTTGATGAGAGAGAAACAAACAAACCTTCTTCTTTTGGAGACTTGAAGGGAAGCTCTGGTGTTGCTGGAACAGCAGAACTGGAACCACCTTCCTCTCCGTCGGTAGACGGTTTGCCATTGTCCTTCAAGCTAAGAGGCAACTCTGTAGAAAAAAGAGAATGGATTACTACACCACTACCGTTTTTTTGTTTTTTTGCTCTTCTTGGTTTTTTTTTTTTTTTTTTTTTTTTGCACAGTAGTTGTTTTTTAAAAAAATTACAAACCTAGCCTCGGCTTCTTTGCTGGTTGATCTTGACCATCGCTTTGCTCGGTTTGCTCCTTCTCCTTGTCTTTCGCGGGTAGCTTATCCGCCATTTTGGCCCTTTGTTGCACACAGTGTGTTCTGTTGCCCCTAATTCAAATGCGCCTTCCCTTTGATTGCTGTTTGTTGCCGTAAGCTTTATTTTGACTTCTTGAAAGTCTTCTTGGAAAGGCTCCAAATAATTATAAGAAAGTTTTTCGGAGTTTGATGCTTGTGATCGATCAAAATAATCTAAGAAAAATTCAGGAACGAAATTTCAGGCGAAACGTTAAAAAAAAAAAGAAGAAAGAGATGGGAAAGGCTAAAGCGGTGGCGGCTGCAGACAAAGCAAAGGAGCAACAACATGTTGCCTCAGCAGAGGAGGCATCCTCTGCTGGTGACGCTTCCGCCACGGAGCAAACGGCCACAACAAAGCCCAAAGTTCAAGACATAGCATTGCAGAGAGCCAAGATTGGCAAGCCGGCTTCTGGTCGTGTGTGGAAACTACGGCACAACAAAGTTCAACGGTTTGATTTGATCTTCTACTTTTCTTCTTCTTCTTCTTCTCTTCTCTTCCTCATCTCTTTGGGTCAATCGCAGCTGATGTTGTGTTTTTTCTCCTTCTGTTTTTGTAGAGCCTCTCTGAGAGCGTTGCCTCCGACGCTAAAGACCACTTGGGAGGAGAAACAACAGAAGAGGCAGGAACAGAAGGAAAGAAAAGAACGGGAACTTAGGTTGTTGCAAGAACTTGAAGAAAAGAAGAAGGTACCAATTTTCTTTTTGATGGTGGTTATTTTTTTAAAAAAAAAATTCCTTAGAACTGCACTCACTCTCATCCCTTACACCCACCAGGCGGAAAGACAACGGGCAATACAAAAGAAAAAACAAAAATTAGAAAACGAAAGGAAGTCATCACAAGTCCAAGTGGTACGTCTCTCTCTCTCTCTCTCTCTCTCTCTCTCTCTCTCTCTCTCTCTCTTTTGTTGTTCTTTTTCTTGACTCGGGGAACGTTAGATCCGCAACACGGCCAAACTGAAGCGCATGAGCAAGAAGCAACTCCGCAACATAGAAATGCGATAAAAAACCACCTGTTGTTGTTTTTTTTCCCTCTCTCTTTTTTTTTTTCTTTGTTCTTCGAATAACAACAATCGCCTTACCTCTGTTGCCGCAAGAATAAACGTTCGTCGTTTCCTTTGCAGCTCTTCTTTGCGTGGTGGTGTTTTTTTTGTGCGCACGAGCCCCCGGCGAAAGAGAGAGAGAGCGCTGCCGCAGGAGAGAGGCATTATGATATTCAGGACGACATGGTAATAGAACAAGAAGCAAAAAAAAAATTAACAAGGACACGCGGCCTTGCTGTCTCGTTCGTCCAACACGGATTATCGGAAACGCCTGTTTGAGACTGACCATGGTTGGAATGCCTCTCTCTCTCTCCTTCTCCCTCTCGCGAAAGCTCGCTCTTCTCTTTCTCTCTCACCAAAGCAACTAAACCTGCAGGACGAAGCAGAACAGCACCCTACCTTCAGACCAAGAGCCCTCACAAAATACCCATGGCAGCAAGAACCGGACAAGAAAGGTTTTCTTAGCAAACAAGGTACCTTCCTTTTTTTCCCTCCTTTGTTGCACGGTTTTGCATCCCTACCAACACCTTTGAGACTTGTTTAGGCCACATCATGAAGAACTGGAAAGTCCGCTACTTCGTGCTCAAAGGAAATGTGCTCTATTACTTCAAGTCCACTGCAGTAACGTCTCCATGCCCTCTGTTCTTGCTTTTTCTTTGCTCCCTCCTCTTCTTTTTTGATCTCCTCTTCTTGGTGTTTTCTTCTTCTCGTCTTTGTTGTCTTTGCAACTCACCAGCGTGAAAAATAGGATGCAGCACCCAGAGGAGTGATCCGTCTTAGAGGAGCAAAGCTCAGCAAGACGGTACCACCCAGCATTGTAAAACCTCTTCGTTTTGGGCTGATGAGCACCACAGACAATAAGATCTTCTACCTGGAAGCATTCGATGCTATCGAATACAAAGCTTGGTATGACGCTCTAAAACAAGCCAGCCGCGTGGAGGACAATCCTCTTGATGAGGACGCCTTAAACTCCATAATGATAGGAGAGCATCTCTTTCCTCTCGATGCTTATGATGTAGGCATGCCCTATGACATTAAACACAAGACCCACATTAGCTATGACTCCGATATAGGTTGTTTTAAGGTGAAATATTCTACTCTTCTCTGTTCTCTTTCGCTGTTCCATGCTCTCTTTCTCCTTATCTCTCACCATACCTATTGTGTTATGTGCGTTATAAAGGGATTACCGGAGGCATGGAAGGAAATATTGCAAGAAAGCGGCATTTCCAAAGAAGAAATATCCCAAAATCCACAAGACGTCCTAGATGTGTTGGACTTTTCAGAAAGCTTCACAGGGCAGATAATGGCGGGTAACTTTCCTTCCCGAACGCAAGCACTTATTCATGCGGTAATGTCTCTTCCTCGTTAAATCATCCGCTGCCTTCTTAACCCAAATACATCAAACGGTTATTCACAGCACGATACAACAACTCCTCGCCTTGAACGAGAAGGAGCTCCCTCAACCACTAATGGCACAAACATTCGAGGCGCAATAGACCCTTCCCGCTTTCGGTCCCAAAGTGTTCCTCTTTCACCTCAAGAAGAATCCTCTTCTCTTCCCGTTGATGATGAACAATCTCCTTCCTCCAATCAGCGTCTTTCTTGTTCTACATCTTCCCTTCCACAAGCCACCCCAACCACTGAGGAGAATGTTGCAACAAACCAAGACACATTACCTCCGCAACAACGCTCACAAACAACAACTGCCACTCAAAAAACATCTTGTGGGGATGAAAGGGATGAAAGACAAAAGCTACAATGGAAGCGAAGACCTTCCACACTTCGAAAAAAGCCAACTAATGGCGCTAACAGACTGCGGGTAAGCTACGCTGGGGACCCTGTTGACAGGCCTGAGTCCAGAATGCTACCACCCTCTGAGATCCTCACTACCACCTTAGGTGCGCACTCTTTTGTGCTTTTCTCTTCTCAGGTTGGTGAAAGTTGCTAACCAAGTTTTAGATGAGTTGTTGAACCCAGAAGATCCAACAGACCATTATCCAAATTGTTCGCGAAGTATTGGCAAAGGGTACTCCCCTACTCTTGTTCATTTTGAGGTCTTACTTGTGCCTTTTATCTTAGTTTGTTTTGTTGTCTTTGTTCCATCAGTGGTTTTGGAGAAGTCTTTCTTGCTACAAATAGACGGACAGGAGAAAAAGTGGCGATAAAAATCCTCCGGATAAACAGGAAAAATAAAGAGAAGCACCTGATAAGTGAGATTGGAATCATGAAAAGCTGCAACAACCCAAACATCGTACGCTTTATTGATAGCTATCGAGACGGTGAGGAGCCAAATAAAATATGGGTACGCTACTTCACTTTCTTCCGATTCGCATGTTCTTTCTTCCTCATTTTACTTTCTCACTTTTTGTAAAAGGTTGTAATGGAATACTGTGATGGTGGATCGCTCTTGGAAATTGTAGAATTGTTTCAACAGGATATCCAACTAAATGAAAGCCAAATGGCATTTGTAATGCGAGAGGTACCTACATGCCACTAATTTATGTAAAACCAGCCTTTAACGTGTCAATACTCGCTCTTTGTTTCCAGTGCTTGAAAGGGCTGAGGTACATCCATGAACGCCACCGCTTACACAGAGACATCAAGAGTGCAAACGTCCTTCTCACAAGCACAGGCGAGATTAAACTCAGTACGATACATTTTCTTGCCAACTAGTTATCATATTCCTTCAATATACTCACGTTTACCATTGCTCTCATTTATTTTTCTGCTTTTACAGCTGATTTTGGTTTTGCGGCTCAACTGACAGAACAAATGCAACATAGACAAACGATCCTTGGAACTGCCTATTGGATGGTAACCATTATGTTTCACTTCAGTCTCGTTAACAAATACTAATTTTTTTATTTTTTTTATTTTATTTTTATTTATTTATTTTTTTGTTTTTGCAGGCACCTGAAATGATAAGAAGGCAAGCCTATGGCCCATCGATCGATATTTGGTCGTTGGGCGTCCTTTTGTTGGAGATGGCTCAGGGCCAGCCACCTTATCGTGAAATGCCACCACCAAAGGCTCTGTTATACATAGCCACACGAGGAGTGCCTATACCAGAGGCAGTACAGCACTTCTCGCCTGCCTTTATTTCGTTCTTGTCTCTCTGTCTGACAAAGGATGAGCGTAAACGACCCACTGCAGAGCAGTTGCTTGGGGTATGCTTCTGTTCCCTTGATGTCTTGATTTTATTTTTTTTTTTTGAAAAAAAAAAGTTTCAACGATACTGATCATCCACAATAGCACCCTTTCTTGGAGCAGGCTTGCGAACCCTCCGACATGATCGCCATCCTGGAGCAAGCAAAGAAGTTTCGGCAACCCTCCGTTTGTGTTCTCTTTTGATCTGCCATTACCTTAACAAGCAAAACGATGACGTATGTTAATTTCACGCCTGTATAAATATGGAAATAAACCGGACCTACGAGATTAACCCGAAACCTAAAAATGCCCTACGAGGTCACCACCCTTCCACAAAAAAAAAAGTGTAGCAACGCCCTTTTGGTTGTCTCAGCCCAAAAAAAAAAATAGTTTACGTAGGAGAGAGACAAGCAAGACAGACAGATGGAAACAAGACGAGCTACTTTTGGCTACGCCGCAACAGCCACGCCCTTCTACGATAAATGTTGGAAGCGGTCTGAGAAGGTGTGCAAGAGGATAGCGCACAAGGACCACCGCAAGGAGTGCAGCTACCGCCTGACCACGTCGTGTTCGTTGGCGTTGCAGGCGGCCTACGAGGACACCCTCCACCAGTACTGCTTCAAAACCTGCAAGCAAAGTTGCAGGCAACTGTTTCGCAAAGAGGGCAAGGACACATGCAAGCAAAAGTGCAAACAACACTGCCTTCAGGGATGACTCGTTCGGCTGGTAACTCGTCGTACAGTTTTTTTTTTTTTGTATTTTTTGTAAAAAACAAACAAACAAATTGTAAATAGTGGCTATATGTTTAATCGCCATCTCCAACGTCATCTCCTAAACCGTCTTCTTCATCTTCTCCTCCTCCCCCCTGTTGTGTTTCCTCGACAAGCATCATGTGTTGTTCTTCTGCTGCTTCTTCTTCCTCTTCAGCCCAAACCTCTTCTTCTCCTTCAGCATAGTCAGCGGCCTCTTCTTGAGCGGTCTCCCCCGCTGCAGCACTCTCAGCTTCGTTTTCTTTGTCTTCGTGTTCTTCTTCGTGTGAAGGTGCACAGAGGTATGACTGGACAACATCCAACAGTTCAGTTACTTGTTCAGAAGTTAACCTATCCACACAGTCCTCGACTATCTACTTACCAAAACAAGAGGAATGGTTATAAGATATGCCAGGAGAAGGTAGAGGTCATGAGCAGCATACCAAATGCACTTCTACTTCGGATTTGGGAGAAAGGTTTAGGACTTGGAGCATTTCAGCTTTGGTGAGATGGAAGGGACTGAGCCGCCGGACGCACTCTGCTACTTGCTCGCTCTTTTCGTCCTTGCATGCAGTGGAGCTCAGGTATCCACCCACCTTTTCAAAGTGTTACAGTGTTAAAAAGAGGAGGCTGAAGAGAGAAAAGACAGTTCAAAAGGCTTGCCTGGGCTTCTATCAGTGGCGTGATGCGAGGCCGCCGCCGTTGTTGATCAGCAGTGAACTTTTCTTTTAATAGCTCCAATAGTTCAAAATTTGATAACAGCCCCGCATTTGCATCTAACCTAGCAGGTACATAACAAAACGTCAACCAGGAAACAAAAGGGCGTCGTGTGGAACGAAGGAACATCAACTTACACTTGCATCTTGCGGTTTTGGTTTCTTTTTTTTATTGTACAGATCGATCTATATGAGGGGCTAACCAAAAAGTTCTCGCAAGCTCCGCAAGGCGCTGATTGGTCAGTTGTGTCGACGCATTACGATGAAATTTCGTTTTTGGTCCGTGGGTGGCAGTAACAATCCTCATCCCCCACTTTCTGTTTCAGCACAAAAAGCCAAGGACACCCAGGGAGAGCGCTTGCAACAAAGGGACCGGCGGAAGAAAAATATGTCTGACGGCAGGAAGTACAAGAACCTTGTCATCGACGGTAGGGGCCACCTTCTCGGAAGGCTTGCCTCCATTGTTGCCAAGCAGTTGCTTCAGGGACAGCATGTGGTATGTTTTTGATTGTTTTCCCCGTAACCCCTTCCGACATCCTACGTTGTAATCTGTTACTCACTCTTAAACTGTCGTAGACTGTTGTCCGCTGTGAGGAGCTTAACATCTCTGGCTCTTTCTACCGCAACAAATGTACTTTTCCTTCCTTCCTCTTTTTCTACGCTGCTTTCTTGGAACAGAAGTTCTGAACTTTCTTTTTCTCAGTGAGGTATCTCTCATTCTTGAGGAAGCGCT
Organism: Balamuthia mandrillaris; assembly: GCA_031835245.1. NCBI lineage: Eukaryota > Discosea > Longamoebia > Balamuthiidae > Balamuthia > Balamuthia mandrillaris. The sequence continues at coordinate 2,075 of JAVKOQ010000549.1, read as the reverse complement.
GCAATGTGAGACCCAGCCATGGACCCATCCACTTCAGGGCTCCCTCTAAAATCTTCTGGCGCACAGTGAGGGGCATGGTGCCACACAAGCTCCCCAAGGGTGCCGCTGCCCTTAAGAGATTGAGGGTATTTGAAGGTATCCCTCCTCCTTACGACAAGAAGAAGAGAATGGTGTGCCCTGCTGCTCTTCGCGTTGTTCGTCTCAGGCCCAACCGTGAGTTCACCGTTCTTGGAAGACTGTCCTCTGAAGTCGGCTGGCATCACGCTGATACCATCAAGAAGCTGGAGGAGAAGAGAAAGGTCAGGAGCAAGGCCTTCTACGAGCGCAAGAAGGCTTTGGCTCGCCTCAGAACCCAAGCCCTCCAAAACCGTTCCGAGCAGCTGCAGGAGGTGCAACAGACTCTCACTGCCAACGGACACTAAGCTGTTTCTCCCCGCGCTTCTCTTTACTTAAGCATTGCAACAATTAAAGTTGATGGTCTGGTCCCTTATTCTTTCTCTCTATTTTTGCCTCTTTCCTGTATCTCCTTTTGTTCGTATGTCTCTCCTCTTGCTCTTCTCTTTTGTTTCTCTTTAGTTTAGAGGAGTGCTGCCTTTTCTCTCTTTTGAGCCCCTTGTAACAAGAGTGAGATCGGGTGATGTGTGAGAAAAGGAGAAAGGAAGGACACCAAGTCACAGGGCTTTAGCTGATGCCGGAAGTTTGGACGAGTTTCCGTTGTTTTGGGGTGTGGTCAACGCTCTTCATTATCTAATTGGTTAGCTGTTGGTCTCTCATCGCCGAAACTGGCCTTTTTCTCGCAACGTAATTCTTTCCGATCGAAACTCACGGGACAGCCCGACTGTCATGAGCTCCTCCAACCGTTGCACGCCACCTTTTTTCACTTTGCCTTGGCACTGCAAGCACGACCAGCAAGACCACCCGGTAGGTTCCCCTTGGTTAGTTAGCCACTTCCCTGCCCCACAACTTTTCGTTTATGCTGAGGGGAAAGTGTGTGTGTAAAGCGAAAAGTAACCGTTTTGCTTATTCTTTTTTTTTTATTATTTGGTGTGTGTGTGGTCAAAGAAAGAAACCAAAAACAATTGTTGAAAAAAAAAAAGCAAGCACCCCCCATCCAACCAGAAGCAAAGACCCCCACCGTTATTATCGCGAGCAAGAACGCTCAGTAGCACAAGGAGCAGAGCAGAGCAAAGACAAGCCAACGTACGAAAATAAGAGACTGGCACAGTTTTATTTTTGTTCTGTTGGAGGAAAAAGAGGGGCAAGATGTTGTCCAAACAAGAGATGACGGGCACACGCATGACCAGGCACGCTTCCATTGATTATGGCTATCTTGGGCGTGCTGCAGCGGTAGCCTCCAGCAGTTCCCTTGTCAATGGCAGCGAGGGTGGTTTGGCAGCGATAAGGGAGAGAGCCCTGAGAAGTGGTGGAGGCGTTCACTCTTGGCGTACCAATCCTTCCTCATCTTCGTCTTCCAACCTCGCCACGCAGTCTCCCACTACTTCTTCTGCATCTTCGTACGTGGCGGCTCTTTCTGGATCTCCTCCTCTTCACGCTCAATACCAACAACACTACCCACAATCACAACTCCCGCCCTCTCCCTCCTTGCCTCCTTTGGAGAGCTTCTCCTCCACATCTGCAGCTGAGGGCAGCACAATGGCTGGCTTTCCTCCATCTATTGTTTCCCATCATCACCACCAACATAATCCCGCCAGTAGCAGCAGCGGTAGCAATAATAGAAGAAACACACTGCCGCTGGCGCACAGCGACATGGAACTGGAACTTCAGATCAGACACAACATGCTTGTGGAGCAGCAACACCGGATAGCGAACCTGGAGGAGGAACTGAGTCGTGCGAGACTAGAGGCAACCTTCCCTCTTGCTATGTTACCTTTTTGTTTTCTCACTTTCGTTTATTAACTTCAACCTTCGCTCACTTTTACCGTGACTGTTACTACCTTCTTCTATTCTATTAGATTGACCGCCTTACAACGAAGGTAAGGCTCTTTGAAGAAGAAAAGCAACGAAGCAATAATAAAAAGGTATTCTCTCTCTCTCTCTCTCTCTCTCTCTCTCTC